>CM056053.1:108079094-108179997 GCA_029574335.1 Rana kukunoris | reverse complement strand
CTTTAACTACACTTTTATGGATATCTTTAAGAAATGGCTTTCCCTCTTGTTTGCCACTCTTCCATAAGGCCAGATTTGTGCAGTATACGACTGATCGTTGTCCTATGGACAGAGGGCTCCCAACTCAGCTGTAGATCTCTGCAGTTCACCAGAGTGATCATGGCCTCTTGGCTGCATCTCTGATCAGTCTTCTCCTTGTATGAGCTGAAAGTTAAGAGGGATGGCCAGGTCTTGGTAGATTTGCAGTGGTCTGATACTTCCATTTCAATATTATCGCTTGCATAGTGCTCCTTGGGATGTTTAAAGCTTGGGAAATCTTTTTGTATCCAAATCCAGCTTTAAACTTCTCCAACAGTATCTCGGACCTGCCTGGTATGTTCCTTGTTCTTCATGATGCTCTCTGCGCTTTAAACGGACCTCTGAGACTATCACAGTGCAGGTGCATTTATACAGAGACTTGATTACACACAGGTGGATTCTATTTATCATCAGTCATTTAGGTCAACATTGGATCATTCAGAGATCCACACTGAACTTCTGGAGAGAGTTTGCTGCACTGAAAGTAAAGGGGCTGAATAATTTTTCACACCCAATTTTTGAGTTTTTTTTTGTTAACAAAGTTTGAAATATCCAATACATTTCGTTCCACTTCATGATTGTGTCCCACTTGTTGATTCTTCACAAAAAAATAACTTTTTTTTTTATTTTTATATCTTTATGTTTGAAGCCTGAAATGTGGCAAAAGGTCGCAAAGTTCAAGGGGGCCAAATACTTTCGCAAGGCACTGTAAGCTTATCTGTAGGTAGTTGCTAAATGTTGTACCTTCATTAAATGTAACCATATTGCTACACTTAGAGGTGCCTCGCTTCTCTTTTATACTCTGTCGCTCCTGCTGTATTTTGCTTCTAATACCCTGTGGAGGCTTCCATTTCTGGATGGACATTTTATGGTTTATCGCATTGCTATAATCCCTTTTTTATATGGACTATAAACTGAAGGACTTCAATAAATGGTTGTGGAATGAATCATTTGAGTTTCTGTTATCTCTTATGGGGAAATTTGCTTTGATATACAAGTGCTTTGGATTAAAAGCATGTTTCTCTGGAATGAATTATGCTCAGAATCCAAGGTTGACTGAATGAATATGAAATACAAATGTGGTGGGCTGTGGAATGCAGAACTGCATGCACTTAAGCCAGAGGGCACTTTGTACAGTGGAAGTTAAAGATTTTTTTATTTTTTATCTATAAAGCACTAAAAGGTATAAGTTTACAGGTATTTTTTAAACCAGCAGGAATAGATGGCCTCACAACAATAAATAACTTTGTGAAAGTGTGCAGTTGAATCGCAAGTCAGTCTCTTCAACTGGTTGTTGGAAAACAAATGTTTAGGAAAGGAGTCTCATGTCATGGCCATGAGCCACGTGGCCCTAACATGTTTCACCTCGTGCAGCTTCCTTAAAGAATAAGTTCACCTTTTGCAGCATGATGCATGTAGTCGTAAAAAGGTGAACTTCTCTAGCTAACCAGTTTAGGTTCTGCTTGGAACATATTGTATTACTTTCATAGACTTGCTATTGAGGTCCCAAAGTATTTTTATTATTGGGTATGTTCTATGGCTAATGGTATAAATTCGATCATTTGTTTGCATTTGCAGATCTCACACTTTGTATTTACTTTTTTTCATTAGTTTTATATTTGATCACATGTCTGTCTAGTTAACGCAGAGGTCCACCCAAATTTTTTTTTTTTTTTTTAAAGCCAGCAGCTGCTGACTTTTAAAAAATGGACACTTACCTGTCCAGGGTGCCCACGATGTCGGCAGCCGAGGCCGAGCAATTGCTCGTCTCTCGGCTGTCCCCGCCGCCATCCTTGGTGAGGTGCAACTGGGACCAGTGTGTTTCCCAAGAGACAATGGGGGGGGGGACAGGAAGTGGTGTGACTCCCACGGTAGTCTATGCCTGGAAGTGGGTGCAAATACCTTTCTTAGGTGGGTATCTGCATCCTCCTCCCCCTGAAAGGTCAAATGTGCTTGGGGCTTAGACACTTTATATTATGATCATAGTAGGACATTTGTATTATCTGTACAAAACACATTGGCCCATTCAGTGCTTTGATTTTATTTGGTTGCCCTATTTTTAACTATTTTGTGTGTTTTACTTTCCCCTGCCCTGTAAGAACATTGAGCATACAATATAGTGAAGTTCAATAAGCACTTGAATGGCTAGTAAGGGGATTTTAACTAATCCTTTATGACAGCTGATGCACAAATACGTGAAGCACCCGTGATGGAGCGAAGTGTGGCATTCTGTGATCTATGTTTTCAGGACAACTTATCCTACGTCAGCTTGTAAACCTTATTAATCTCTTCACTGACGTTGTGGCAATTGTAGATGGTATGCCACATGAAGCGTGTTCTTTTTTTACCATTCAAATTATATAATGTAAAATAATGTGGTTGTAACCCTAAAAAAAAATTAAAAAAAATGTTCCTTTTTAAAGGATGTTGAACCACAATGTGCTTCTGCATGGTCAGTTGTTTGTAATATACCTGGTTGATACATACTGTGCCTATCATGGCTGCTGATCCATAATACCATGGTCAGTTTATGTACCTCTGTTGTCCTGCTGCTCTCCTCTCTCTCCCCCTTCCTCTCTGCCTGTCGGCTCAGGAGTCTGTGTAGTGAGCCATCTCCTACACAGGTACTACACAGTGGAAATGAACCACTTGAGACCTGTGCTGTAGACGAAAGACGTCCACAGCGCGGCTCTCAACTGGGGGCTGGACGTTTCTGGATGTCCTTTTTATTTGCATTCCCCGCACGCACCGCGGGGAAAAAAACTGTGCCCGGCGCATCGCTGAGATGCCCATGCGCGTGCCTCGTGGCCGCGATGTCTGCCAGGTACCCTCGTTCGGCAGTGACAGCAGGGACGTGGAGCTCTGTGTGTAAACAGAGCTCCACGTCCTGTCGGGGAAAGAGGAGACCGATGCTGTGTCCCTTGTACATAGGGACACGGCATCGGTCACCTTCCCTAAGTCGGTCCCCTCCCCCACAGTAAGAATCACACCCAGGGAATACATTTAACCCCCTTCATCGCCCCCTGGTGTTAACCCCTTCCCTGCCAGTCACATTTATACAGTAATCCGTGCACTAATCGCGTTCTAAATGTGAATGATCCCAAAAAGTGTCTGCTATGTCTGCCGCAATATCGCAAAACTGACAAAAAAAATCGCAGATTGCCGCCATTACTAGTAAAAAAAACAAAACATAAATCTATTCCCTATTTTGTAGGCGCACACCAATCAATATACGCTTACTGTGATTTTTTTTTTCTTAACAAAAATATATAAAAGAATACGTATCGGCCTAAACTGAGGAAAAAAATATATTAAAAAAAAAAATTGCGATATTATAACAAAGTAAAAAATATTGTGTTTTTTTTTTTTTTTTTTTTTTTTTTCATTTTTTTTCTTTTTTTTTTGTTTATAGCGCAAACAATAAAAATCGTTGAGATGATCAAATACCACCAAAAGAAAGCTCTATTTGTGGGAAAAAAAATGCTAAAAGTATAATTTGGGTACAGTGTTGTATGACCGCGCAATTGCCATTCAAAATGCGTCGTCACTGAAAATTGGTCTGTGCAGGAAGAGGGTTTAAGTGCCCAGTAATGAAGTGGTTAAAGAGGAGGCGCTCACATTGCCACATTTTATAAATGGAGGAGGAAACCTATAAATGGTACTAGATAGTAGCCATGGGTCGGACCTTCAAAGCATGGAAACAATGGCGAAGTAAAGAAACGAATTTATTGAAAAAAGTACATAAGTGTCCAAAAAGTAAAAAAATCATCTAAAATTATGCAGTATGTATAGTGAGCCCGTGTGCATCTACACACTTCGCTGTTGGACTTCTTCAGGACACGATCAAGGTTCAAAGACAAAGAAAACCAAGAAGTAACGAGTCTCGCTGTCTTGGAATAGATAAAGCCTCAGTATAAATTTCCAAAAATCTGAGATAAAGAAGACTTCCAAGAAAAAGTGGCATATGGATAGGCAGCACACAGCTAGTTCTAATTAAATGGCATATAATGTCACTAAGTAGAAATCTGAGGTTGAAATATTACTTTTTTTTTTTTTCTTCCAGACTATAAACGGCTTGCGGCCAACTGTACAGGAAAGACAATGCACAGCTAGTTTATCAACTCAAGTAGAATGTTGCTTGGCAGGGGCAGTATTGCCTCTCGTGTGGGCAATGGATGTAGTAAAAGATCCAGAGTCCAATGAGGGAGACAAACATGACACTCGTAAGGACTAGCGAGGTGTTATACAATGCACCTGGTATAAAGTGCCCATGGAGCAGTAGTTTGCATATACAATAGAGCGAGCCCCCAGGAGACGGCGTGATGCGGCGTGTATCCCGGGGCTCGCTCTGTCTAATTGTATATGCATACTACTGCTCCATGGGCCCAACTGTTGGGCCGAGAGAGGAGAGAGCTGGCAGGTCACTTGAACGGCGCTCTGTAGATGGGTATATAGCTGCTTTTTTTTTTTTTCCCCCACTTCCTCTATGCCCTCTATACAGACCACGAAAATCATGGCTGCTGAGCTCTGACCACTGTGGTCAGTGCGTCCCTCTGTCATCCGCAGCCTGCTCTCCTCTCTCTCCCCTCTCACCCCCTCCTTCCTGCCTCTCGCCTCCTTGCGATGTCTCTCCCCCCCCCCCCCCCTCCCCCCGCCGCTTTTTGTAAAATAAAAACATTTGAAATGACCACCACCAGCCCTGTATTATATCCTGGCATAGCACCCTGTTTTGTTCTAAAAAACAAGCGTTGTAAATACCGTTTAGCGTGATCTTCAGGCGTGCACGTGACTCTCGGCTTGTTTCCATGGCTGCTCCAGGAGAGGCTAAACGGCCATGTTTTTCTCCCCAACTAATGTCGGAGGGCTATCACGGCTCCTGCAGAAGCCATCCATCAGAGCTGTATAGCGGCCTTGGGTCATGTGACTGGCCTGAAGATGGCTCTAAAACAGGTATTTACAGTGCTTGTTTTTAGAAAAGATGGGTACAGTGTGCTAAACCAGGCTCTAATAGAGGGTCTGGCATAGACTTGCAGGATAGGGTTAACAATGCGTTGTCTCTGGTGCCCAAAGCTTCCAGGTCTATCTCAAAATCCTCAAGAATATACCCAGTTTTGCCTCAAAAGCTTGTGTCTCTTTTGAATCATCAGGATCTGTTGGTGCCCGGATCAATCATATACAGCCACCATTGAAATGCATTGGATTTTGGATGTTAAGTGTTTTGGAGCTTCGAGCTACCAAACGCTCAGGTGGTCCTTGGGGTGTGCTATGGCAAAATTGAGAGCTCGGAGGGAAATATGGGTTTATATACCAAATCAATAATCAAGCTTCTTTACTACTGTAAATGTAGAAAATGCAATATATGTTAAAACAAGCGTCTCCTTTTTGTTTCTTCAAAAACCCCTCCTAAGAAAATAATATATTAATTTTGTTCTCCTAATCGTACACTACAGCTGTGTATTTAGAGCCTATAACCCTAACCTACTGTTGGTGTCCTAAGGTGATGGACCTCTTCTCTATTGTGAAGAAATTGGTCTTCGAATAACTAGTTTATTTTTTCTAAATACCACAATAGAAGCAGTGCATCTGGATCAGTACCTTGGTAAAACCTTGGGCGCTGTACCTGGACCCAATGTCATGGTAACAGGCTGTAATGTGTGCTTCAGGCATCGGTGCTCACCTTGGCATTTAGTGCAACATAGTAGTTGGCTGCAGACTGCTATACAGATCCAGGGCCATGGTCCATGCCTATGGAAACCAGACTCTGAACACCCCTTTGAAGGGGGGGGGGTTTGCCCAAAAAGATGGATGAAGCCTGGACCCCTGGCTAGGTAAGACAGTTATCCTGCTGTGTCTTACTATCCCTGTAACAACTGGGGCTTGATTTCTATATTGATAGTAGAGGAAATAAGGAGGATCATGTGTAGTCCTCACAAAACCAGTATGAGACCTACTATAAAACCTGCTTTTAGTTTTTTTGGAATGGTTTCCTGTGGTCAAAAATTAATTGAATTTAGTCTCCTTCCAAATCAACCATTGCTCGCTGAATAGAACTGATGGGTTAACGCTTACACTCGTGGGTACAAAACTCCTTCTGCCCTTTCGTGTGCCCACTCCATTAGATCGGTGGGTGTTTCCTAGGCATTCTGGCACCAAGCCTCTGTTGCCCAGCTCTGTAAGGCTGCCAAGTTGTCTTCTATTCATACATGTTCTCTGACATCATTAAGAGGCCCACTGTGTTTTCTGGGTTCAGTAGGCGACCCCCCTTGACAATGGACTTGCCCCTCCTTTTCCTCGAATGAAAGGTTATGCTTCATGCATATCTTGGGAGGCACAACGGGCAGTGTGTGTGTCAATCGCCTAAGGCGAATGATGTGCAAGGAGAGGCAGGGCTGGACGTTTTTGCAAAGGGGGAAAAAAAGTTAAAATACATTGCAATACTTCTGCAGTACAGTATGGGAGGAGGTGTTGAATGGAAGGAACATGTGGAAGGGGGTGAAGGTCCGCTTTAAGAGTTTGTAATGATGCCGTTGCTTGGAATTCCTCTTTTAGGCTGGTAGAAGAATGTGAGTGGAGAGCCAACTGCCTATACACAGCTATCGGTGGCCAAAATCTGTAATAATTTGTATTTAATCTTGAGCCAAGTGTGCAAATATGAAAAATCAATTCTATTTATAAAACATATTACTGGTAAACTTGGTTTTCTTTTACCTGCCTGTGGTATTTTGTACATATTTCATTTTAAAGATTACCGTTGTGTTCCCAGAAAAAAATATTTGAAAAATATGCTCCAACTTTTTTTCCCCCCTTTCTCTCCGAGTGGCAAAGCTTGCTCATGTAACTGCTTTCATATGTGGCAGTAAAAGACTTCTTCCTCAAGCCAGAGTCAGGCAATTTTCCATGTGGAAACTTCAGTTAGAACTGTGCCCCCTCCTCCAAGAGGCAGATTAGTCACTAAACCACCAATGTTGTTGGTGACGACTGCAGAGTGAGGACTGTTGCCCTCCCTCCTCATCACAGGAAGTTACTGGCTTACCGGGTGCAGTGGCTCAAGTCTCTTAACATGTGAGCATTACTAGGCATTTCATTCTGCAGCTCTGCGGTGTGTTTTCTTCTTTCCACAACAGCTGGGATGGAATGCTACTGCTGCTGCTGGGGAGTGAATTTGGTCTCTGCTCTATTACAAACATCCCCTCAGCCTGGGGCTCTGCAGCTCTGAAAAACATCACTTCTGCAAAGGATTTGTTCTGAAATCATGAAAGGAAGCTGATTAAATAGCGTGCGATGCTTACGGGGGCACTGAGCCTGGCAGACCAAGAATTGAGACGTTTGCATGTAAAAGGACCTCCAGAGGCTGCCTATGCTGTGGATTACAAAGGATGCTGTGTTTTGATGGAGATACTTTAAGGAAAGATCTCTCCAACTCCTAGAGGCTGCAAGCACCTTGCATGCGTAGTAGTGCTTCTTGCTTTGCTTTTCTCAGCTGGAGATTCCTGTGCTACTTGTGTCTGAAATGAAATCTGTCACAGTTTATTGCTTTGGGCATATTGACGTAAACATCCTCTGTTTTTCTGTCATGTGGGACGCCTAGGATTTAGCCTGCTGCATTTCACTGGAGTACCCTTTTCCCTTGTGTTTCTGACTCATCACATGCGAATGAGCTGCAGTCCATCACTCCATTCGAGCTTTCATTGTTGCCACTTTTGTGGACCCTGTTGGATTTTCTATGCTTCACGTGGGGAGCTCAGTCCTGGATTAGAGCACTCGAATGCTATACAATGAATGAAATCCATTTTCAGATTCAGTTACCATGAAAAATACAGCATCAGTTCAGCAGGATACAAGTGTTCAGAGGCAGCAAACAGCTGACAAGTGTATTATAGCAATTGACCTTGCAGGGTGTGTTGGTACTTTTTACCACCCTGTCCTAAATAAATAACACTTTATTTTTATGGCAACTCAATAAATAGCTTTGGTAGATTATCTTTTCTAGGAGAAAAAAAAAGCCGTTTTCTTTAGCATTGCGTATATGTATATATATTTTTTTTTGTTCTGTTTTAGAGAACATACTTTTTTACTTCCTGCTACATCAAAACTTTAATAGCAGATGGGAAGTAGACTTGTGAATGGGCCTGGTGCCATCTTTTTATAATTTTTTTTTTTGTAGTACATGAAGTAGAGCTTTGGCTCAAAGTTAGATCGGATGAGTCGAGTGTGCATTGTTGTTTTGGAGGAGGGGGACGATGAATCCCCTGACTATGTTTCAAAGTTATCTTGTGGAAATCCATATTGTCCTGCACCTCCTGCAGTTGTGACGGTAAGACTTCTATGCTTTCTTTAATTCAACCTGCAAGCCAAGTTACTACAATTTTAGTTCATAAAACAGATCTGTTGTAGTCCTTTCTGGAAATCTGGCTCTTACCCGAAAAATCTTAAAATAACATGTTTGTGCCCTGCTTAAAGATAAAAGCACATATACATTTATATTCATATTTTATTTTTATGTATTTTTTTTTTTGTTTACCATTTGTCTTTTCTGGTGCTAACCTACTGTAGAAATTTTGGAGTTGGCTAACTGGCGTATGAGTGGGAGGGAAACCCTTTTTTTTTTTCTTCTATGTTGAATCACACATTTTAGCATGGGAAGAATTTTTCCGTGAGGCCTTCAAGTTTTATGGCAAACCACAAAATGAGCCCTTTTGTTCATGTGCTTCATCTTGTGTTCCAGTAAAATTGACTTTTGTAGACTCCACGAGAGTCTTTGACATTAGAAACCAGTCATGTTTTACAATTCACTTTCTAATCTAGGGGTTGGGTGGGGGGGGGAATGGTCAGTTTTATATGAATTCTGACTTTTACTGCCTCTCATATGGCCTGACCAACTTATTTCCGCTGCAATTGTTTTTTATTTAATGAAATAAGATTTTTCAAGGTAGTTTACCTGCGTATATACATATGTAAATGTTTTTAATTTGCCATGTGAACTGTAATTTGAACCTGCTAGACAGCACAGTCAGGTTGGTGACTGACCTTTTCACCGCTGCTAAAGCAATATAACTTGATACGGATTACCCGCAACTTTGACTGGACTGTACCATTGTGATAATGCATGCACTTTTAATGCTTGTTATGACGCACAATGTACATTTCATTAGGGCAGCTGATTAATTTAAATGGACTACCTAACGCAACCAAAAATTGCATGTGCCATTTCTTGCAATAATCTACACAAGTTGAATTGGGGTGCCATTCAGAATGAATGCATCACGCCAATGGTTTTTAGGCAATGCTGAATTTGTTCACACAGCAGAGTATGAGTTTGACGTGGAGTTCAGCTTTGAGAGCAGGGATCGGCATAGTATCGGTTTCATAATGTGTAATTATCGCTGACATATTACATGATGGTTTAGGCCAGGCTTGCACCAATGCCACGTGTTTTTGGAAAGTGCATCAAAGATGCAGCATTCAGAACTTTAAAGTGGTTGTATACCCAGTCAGGTGACTTTTCTTTACTAGGACAATAGCAGGTTTTAAAATCATTTGCATCAGAAGATTGTCTCCTTACATGCCCTCATTGCGAGATATATGTATTATTGTGGCTCGTGACGTAGCCCGCGCATGCGCCGTTTGTCCAAACTGGCCGGCAGCCCGAGACCTGGCCGGAAGAATGCAGAGTCTATGTCGGGGCTGCGTCATTTCCTATTGTCAACGTCAGCCCTGACATCGCGCGATGCCAGGAACAGTCTCTGTCTCTGATTCGCTCGATGTTGGTTTCCATAGTCACTGGAAACTAGGACGAGGCTTGGATACTGCAATTGGTGCACATGCGCGAGATTACAGAGACAACAACGTAATACGGGCGGAAGTAAATGAGAATACAGGCACGGAACACCACAGTTAATATGGCAACGGCTATGACAGAGCAGCAGCGTTTCAAATATACAGTCTTTTAACCGTAAGAACAATTTTTGGGCTTACTCTTAGTGCCCATTTTATTCTTATCTTATACATGTGTGGATTGTAATATTGATTAAATCAGTTTTTTTTGGATGAGTTTACTACCACTTTAATGCGCTTTCATGAAAACATGCGGTCTGATAGTCAATGGGAGCACATTTAAAGTTTTGCTAAACCCTGGACCTTGCATTCACTAGATCTGTATACTGTGGCAGACCAGAACATGAAAATGCAATGGTTTTGGTAAATAAATAGCTAAATACCCTTTTCTCTTCAGAGCAGAATTGTGACTTCTATCAGTGTCTGGTTTAAAGCTTTTAGGAGAAATTTTCATGCTACTCTGATTGTTCTATGAGGCTGCATGACCCATGGTCAGTGCTGATTGGTCCTGTGCTGATCACACGCACCCTCCTAAGAAATAAAAATAATCTCTAGCAATACACACCAAACTGAGCATCTGCAGCTTCCCCAGAGCTCTGTTCTAGCAGGAGATGGTTTGGGGACTGTGGAAGAAGGGGAGGATCAGAGAAGACAAAATCAAAATGCTTTTTTTTACACCATGCAGAGGATTAACCCCTTAGGTTCCTCAAGCGAGTAGAACAAGCATGCTTTACTGCATATACGGACTGATTTTTCTGTTGTGGGTTTAGTAGCCCAAACCACAGTACACGCGGTGTGAACCCGGCCCAAGAACAGTGCTTATATGGGAATTTGGAATTGTGCCGTTTAGTTGAAGGATCATGTTTAAACTTTACTGAAATTGCTGGTTTATTCTTCTGTCAGTGTGTGGGAATCGTACATTCTAGACATAACACCTTCAGGGCTTTGAAATGTAAAGCTTTGATTTGTAGCAACACCTTGTGCGATGTCATTTTGGCTCCCGTAGCCATGGAGAAGATGTTGACTCACCTCAGAATGCCATCAAATATCAAGGATCACACTTCACTTGAGGAAGGTTAACCATGCTGAGTATTGACACATTGTTTTGCTTCTACTCATTACTGCATCAAACTCTGTGGCCTGTGCAGCAATGCTGGACATGTTTTTTTAAGGGGAACTGTGTAGAAGGTGTTTTGGCATTGTTTGACTTTAAATTATGGATGGTATACTAGTCATTTATTTATTTTATTAAATTGGTTTCCTGTAATGCATACATTTTGCTTTTTACAGTGGATAGAAAAGTAACATATTGTCAGGAGCTTAGTTTTTAACTAAAGTGGGTGCAAGATCAAATGGAAGCAATTAATGTTTTATTTTATTTTTTTATTCAACTGTTTTCACTTTTAATGTTTTTATATTTCCTGTCTTTTAATGGAAAACCAAAAAATATACAGTCCAAACCCTGATTTCTTGATAATTTTGTCTGTGGCCATTACACTACACCATACTGATTGACGCTTCACCCCATACAATTGACCTATTTCACCATCTTTCTTCTGGCCCAGTACTAAATATTTGAATTATTCTACATACATTTTAGTACTGTTTTGTAGGCCTAATACACAAGACATTTGTTTAGCTCCTCTGAATACATAAACTCCTGGCAGGAGAAAAGCTGTTTTCAAAAACATGGTTAAAGCTTCATATTGCACACGTGCTTAGGCGCTTCAAGCGTTTCAGTTTAAACCACTTAAGACCCGGACCATTATGCAGGTAAAGGACCTGGCCAGTTTTTGTGATTCGGCACTGCGTCACTTTAACTGACAATTGCGTGGTCATGCGATGTGGCTCCCAAACAAAATTGGCATCCTTTTTTTCCCACAAATAGAGCTTTCTTTTGGTGATATTTGATCACCTCTGCAGTTTTAATTTTTTTGCGCTATAAACAAAAATTAGTGACAATTTTGAAAAAAATCAATATTTTTTTGCTATAATACCCCAATACTATGGCTGGGCACTTAAAGGACACGTACGTGCCTGTGCCCAGCCGTGCCATTCTGCCGACGTAAATGTGCAGGAGGCGGTCCTTAAGTAGTCAATGGAGAACATTACAATTTTAGCCTCTGAAATGCATTAATACTTGAACGCTAGATATGTCTATTGATCAGGGGTGGTAAGCATTTTTTTAAGCTTCTTTTCTGAGTACGTGCCTTTGGGTTTTTCTCGGGCTGTAAACGCTTCTCTACGAATAAGACTGCAAACGCCTAAGTGTGCATGGGCATGTATGTAGGCTTATATAAAGGTGCATCTCATAAATTGAAAATTACAAAAAAGTAAATTTTATTTTAGTAATTCAATTCCAAAAGTAAAACTCATATTTTATATCCAGTTTAGCTCCAGAGAAATTTTTTTTCCTTGTCGCTTGTAAAATGACATAAACCCCTGGAACATTATATATTTTCTGATAGCGGAGGCCCTGTAGAATAAAAAGTTGATAGTCAATTTTTTTTTTTTTTCCTTTTACGCAATAAACACAAACTCAGAAAGAAATATACTCCCAAAATAAATTTTCGGTGCACACTATATAATACCCATCTTTGGTAAGAATATGAAAGAGGAGGTTGCATTGAGTAAATGGATACCCATTATTCCATGTTTTTAAAATTGTGCTTAATTTCTTGTAGAGTGTTGAGCTGACTTTTTGGACTTGATTAAATACAGTGGACCAACACCAGCAGATGACATGGCTTCCTAAATCATTACGGACTGTGGAAAATTTTGCATTTCATTTGAAAATCAAGTTCCCAGAGTCTAGAGGGAGTGGAGCATCACAGAATCCAAGTTGCATGAGGTCCAGTGTGAAGTTTTCAGTCCTGTGATGATTTGGGGAGCCATGTCATCTGCTTGTGTTGGTCCACTGTGTTTTATCAAGTCCAAAGTCAGCGTAGCGCTCTACCAGGAAATTCTAGAGCACTTCATTCTTCCCTCTGCTGACCAGCTTTATGGGCCCACACTGCCAAAAGTACCAATACCTGGTTTAATGAGCATGGTATCATTGTGCTTGATTGGCCAGCAAAATTTCCTGACCTAAATTCCATAGAAAATCCGTGGGATATTGTCAAGAGGAAGACGAGAGGTACCAGACCCAACAATGCAGATGAGCTGAAGGCCTCTATCAAAGTAACTTGGGCTTCCATAATACCTCAGCAGTGCCACAAGTTGATCACCTCCATGCCATGCCGCATTGATGCAGTAATTCATGCAAAAGGAGCCCCGACCAAGTATTGAGTGCATATTATACTGTACTTTAGGGGTGCCCAACCTTTTTAAGCCACTTAAGCGACTTGGTAACTGGTTGCGGGCCACAATGAGCCAAGTGGGCAGATGGCATATGCAGAGCAGACAGACATGGCCCACTATACTTTTTTGGCGGATTGAATTGGAGGTAGACACAAGTCAGTTTACATCTGCCACTCCTTAGGCCGCGTACACACGATCAAATCTGTCTGCTGGAAACGGTCTGCTAGACCGTCCCAGCAGACAGATTCGATCGTGTGTACGGGCGAGCCGACAGATTTCAAAGCATGCTTTGAAATCTATCGGGTGGGAACCCGTCCGCCCGACATGTCTGCTGGTTAGTACACTTACCAGCAGACATGTCGTCTCGCACCGGCACCGAAAGGATTCGGCGCATGCGCGGAAGTGTTTTTACTTCCTGGTGCGGTGACGTGGCGGCGTCAACGTCACCGCCACGTCACCGCCACGTCGGCGTGCTGTCTGCTGGCGGGGATTTTGGTTTGCTCGTGTGTACACGCGAGCAAACCAAAATCCAAAGAGACAGATTTGTTCAAATTGGTCGGACAGACCGTTTTGAACAAATCTATTGCCTCGTGTGTACGAGGCCTTAGAGGTAAATGGAGGGTCCAATTGGGTCAGTATGACCGTGTGAAAGGGGCCCATGGCTGGTTTCACACCGATGTGCTGCGGTTTGGTGCACTTTCAGAAAGCTCACTAAAGTCACAGGTAATAACAGAAGTGTATGCCTCAGTGCAGGTAACCCGCAGGTGCACTGCTCTGCATCTGCAGATTAGTTTGAAATCAGCCTAGTAACCACTGCAGAACAGAGATGCCCATATATACACCCATATATACACTGGTTTTTTTAATTGACCTTTAATAACAGTATTCTATTCTATGAGGTTGTGGGCCACAACAGAGGGCTGCGCGGGCCACTGGTTGGGCACCCTTGCTGTACATGGGCATACTTTTTAGTAGCCAATTTCTGTTTTAAAAACTCCTTAGATAAAATAATAAAAATATATATATTAAATATACTGAGATCTGAGATACTGAATTTTGCTGAACTAGCTACAAGCCATAATCCTCAAAACTAAAAGAAAAAGACTTGAAATATCACTGTTGGACCCTATAAAACATTTGTTGTCGTATTTCCTTTAGATTTACCAAAACCGTGTAGTGTAAGGGCCAGCCTGGTTGCATACAAACTCACTCTTAAAGGGGTTGTAAAGGTTCAGGGTTTTAAAAAAGACACTTTTTTTTTCCTGATATCATATGGTCAATTTTTGCCAGGACCTGGGTAAAGGGGAACCATAGGAGCCTTCCAATGGAGGGCCGCAGTGCAATGCAAATAGTGTGTAATTGTTTCTTAAAAGGTTTAGGGGTATCGGGAACCCCCTCGAACAGCAGACCGTGAGTGTGGGTCAGAGCCATGCGCCTCCCTGACAGCTTATCCATTAGATCCAGGGTCTCCTCCCAAGTGGGTTGCAACATTCTCGCACTCCCGAAACGGGTGCAGAAAAGAGCCCGGTAGGGAGCAACTGAGGAAGCACAAGGCAGAGTTCTGGCGGAATATTCTACATAACCGCTGGGGTGTAGAATACCAGCGAGTGAATAATTTGATCGCGGTCTCTCTAACAGTGGGAGAAATGGTGCACTTCCTTAGGTTCCTCCAATTGGCATCCCAGTCCGCATCTGTATATTCCAGGTTCAGTTCCCACTCCCACTGGGTCAAGTGCTTAAGTGGTGAGTCATCTGCATCTCTCGCTATAGACTTGTAAACTGCGGAAATGAAACTCTTCTGTCTGGGGGAAGAGCGACACGGGATTCAAAGAGGGTATTGGAATCTGAATGGGGTACTTGTGTCGTTGGTCTGAAAAAAGTGGTGGATTTGTAAATATCTATAAAATTCCCCTATAGGGATTATTCCTCTGGGCTTGTAATTGGGCAAAAGAGATGAACCTTGCCTATCCCCCTGAAGGAAGTCTCCCAGAGAAGTCAGGCCACTGCTGCACCACCACCCAAATAGATCAGGCTCCACAAAGGCCACCGGAAGCCTAGGATCACCCAAAAAGGAGGACCCAGGAGGGATTGCTAACTTGAGTGTGCTAGTTTGGTTTTACAGCGATCCCACATCTTCAACTTTTTGATATTTAGTGGGAATGCTTTAATAAGCATTCCCAGTATTGTTATTCGTTTTTTATTATTAGTGGGAATGCTTTAATAAGCATTCCCAGTATTGTTATTCGTTTTTTATTATTCTTATTATGTCTTAATTTTATTCCGTACGTTTTTTGGCTCTGCGTAACTTCGCCATACTTTCAGCGATTGAGACCATTCAACTTTTAAAATGTTCATCTCATTCAGCTAACGATGGGACTTCTTCAAGTTTTTTTGTGCTATTTATACTTTTTAAAATATTAAGCTTTTAGTCGCTTTTTTTTAACATTGAAGTCAATGAGAACATGCTTTTCCCTGCTTCAAAACTCATGCCGTTCAAAATGTATCTCCTCCTTCATACTTTCACCGACAGACACCAAACAAACTTTACCACGGTCACAAAATATTCAGCTATCCGGCTATGACTTTTCAGATTGAAATCTTTTATAGTTTTTGTGAAAAAGCAATTTACGTTTAGTGATTTTTTTCAGAAAATTTTATCGATTAAACAGTCTTTCTATGGAGACATGCTAGAGTGAGTCATGTGACCTTTAGACTGTGAGTTTTGAAAAAACTCGGATTATCTATAAAAAGGGGGAACAAATTGCTCACGCCCACAAGATCTACTTGTCATACACAATTTATATATCAAATGGAAGGTATTTTTGTCTGCTTTCAGGCGATGTGATCAGTTTTGTGATGCGCATTTTACTTTTCGTTGCTGGAGCTTCTAAAGGACAAGAGTTCCAAATTTTTCCCCATAGACCTTCATTATAACCGACTTTTAAAATTTGTTAGTAAGACACACAAAGATACTCTTTTCTAAATCGCTGACATGGCCACATTTTTAAGTTTATCAACATAAATTTCATATCGATGCGTTCACAAGGATCTTGTCTTTTTATACGGTGAAGTCGCTGTATCGATCGCATGTACGGTTGTGGATTTATTAAGGTTTGTTTGAAGGGTTATTTCACTTATTTTGTGTGTAGATAAAAGCGTTTGTAATGGTAATTCTTTCCCTAAATAGCTTCCTTTACCTCAGTGCAATTATCCCCCTCACTCACCCGGGGAGGGGAGAAAACCTCTTGAGGGGGGAGGGGCGACCAGGAAGTCAGGACGCTCTGTACTTTGCAGATAGAGAAAGGAGCTGTGTGTTAGTGGGCATCCTGCTCACCCCCTCTCCCCTCAAGAGGCTTTCTCCACACCAGGGAAAAAGCCTTGCACTACTGTGTGGAGTTCCAGACAGAAGAACAGGAAGTGAGGATTTCTCAGAAGAAATAAGGACATTTAAAAGCAAAATCAAAGGATGAGGTAAGTAAAGGAGGACTGCACAAAGGTAAAGGAAGTTATTTAGGGAAAATGATTTTACCTTTACAACACCTTTTAATGATTAAAGAGAGGCTTTAGAAGTACTGAAGGAACACTGCTTGTATGTCCTAAAGATAGTATAGTGGTTATGGTGAATGGGATTTGTGCGGGCTTAGCAATTCAGCTATTCAGCATTCCCACGTATTTTCCTCAGGAAATGCATTTTCTAGTCTAATTATGAGATGCACCTGTATAGATGCTTTTACAGGCTGAAAAAAAAGGCCAATACCTGTAAAAGCTGTTTTTTAAGCCTAGTAAGAAATGAGGCCTTGTATCGTGATTGTATCGGCCCACTCAATTTCGAAAACCAAGATTTAAAAAGCATTCTGTAACTTTCAGCTCGACATCAACATTCATACACCAAGAGTAATGTTCAGATGTGATGTTTTGCACCCTATGTATATAGTATTTGTTGGGATCAAGATTTACTGAGCCTACTACAAGACTGTTTTCATGATCTGTTTTAATCTTCTGTAATATGAACAATATAGCTTGTAATTTTAGTATACAGAACTATTACCACTTCCTTTTTATTCTTGCTGCAGATTCATTCTGATTACCACCATTCTTTTTCAGCCTCCCTTGGTTCAAGCTATTTTTAATGGGGATCCAGATGAAGTTCGTGCGCTTATATTCAAGAAGGAAGATGTAAACTTTCAGGTAAAAATATTATTATGGAAAGTAACCGCAAACCTAGATTTATATATTTTGATAAAAAGCCATTATATAGGTTGTGTGTTTTTTTTTTTCCTTGATATAATCTTAACTGAATTAAGTTCTAGTCATTGGTTAAGAAAGGCCGTACATTATGCAGTTTTCTTTCCTTCAAACGTGGGTCGAAGGAAAGAAACTTGCCCTATTTCCCCATCAACATAGTCAGTGTTGATGGGGCAATCCCTCCTACAGCGCTATTGTGTCCCCTTTTGGCAGAATACAATGATCACTGCCAGCCATCTATGGCCAGCTGTAGACAAGTACACTTGACCTGCTTTCTAAACACACATTGGTTAATGCAGACTGCAGCTCAAGCCTGATTTACTGACGTTTTTGAGTTTTGCCTCCAGAACCCCCTTCCATGTTAACCTATGTGTCAATGAACACACAGGAGTTTATGGGCCTAGGGGCAGAAAAAATTCCACAAGTCTCGTTGAGGAGAGAAGGATAAAAAAAAAGCTCAAACTAAATTAACATACTGGCCAGTCTACACACCCATGTCTCTAAATGCCTGTGTGCGCAAAGAGACGCAGACGAACAGGGTGGGGCATTTAAAGGCGGAAAAAAGCCAGCATTTTAATGCTCAGTGTGCATGATGCCTGAATCTTTTTCTTTATATTTGATATGATTCCTTATGGGCGTGGCTTTAATAATGTGATTGTGGAGGTACAATATGAATGAGATTCACAGGCTTGTCTGCCGTGGCTTGTTCAGCGCTGGGCATGTTTTTAAAGAGAGCAGCATAGAAAGGGCATTGTTTGACTTTAACTCATGGGTAGTAAATAAAATGTTATATTATTGGATCTCTTGTAATGCATTTGTTTTAAAGTGAATAGCCTTAGCATGCTGTTTATTATAGAAATTAAGAGAAGAGAAAGAAATGACGTGCCATTACTCCGAGGGCACAACCATTACTGCAAGGTCACAGCTTTCACCTGTATTCTATGCTAACATTCCTGTAAAGGCATGTCTTGATAAGGTATTAACTTTCTGCCATGTTGTCTGTGCATACTTAACCCTAGTACACATGATGAGATTATCAGACGAATGATCCTCCGTGTGTGTTTGTGTGTGTTTTTTGGATGAAAGCGGTGTATGAATGATCAGATTATCTTGTGATCCATTCAAAAGTGTTTTTATTTTTTTTATTTTTTGTACGATATTCTGATCGTGTGTACAGGGCTTTACACTTTACATTCCACTGCATTTTTTTCCTCCCAAGATACTTTAATTAGGTTAGTTCTAAAAATTGCTTAAGTGGCAGTGCCTGATAGCAGCACTTGGCCCACTGTTTCCAAAGCCGTTGTTACTCTTAAGGCTTGCCTCTGGTGAAAACTGTCAGTTATGTCTCAACAGAACTGTCAAGCTCTCAATTTGCTGCTGTCCCAGCTGATCACATGTGCAGCTCAAATAGAGGCTTATGATGGCAGCTGCCTATGCTCTAAAGGGTAGGAGTAAGGGTAAATTATAGTCAATGCGTACAGAAGCATAGCCTTTACTGCGTTTTTATATTGTAGAAATCAGTTTCCTTTGGTCTATAGCAGGGGTCTCCAAACTACGGCCCTCCAGTTGTTCAAGAACTACAATTCCCATCATGCCTAGTCATGTCTGTGAATGTCAGAGTTTTACAATGCCTCATGGGATGTGTAGTTTTGCAACAGCTGGAGGGCCGTAGTTTGGAGATCCCTGGTCTATAGAATGGAGATCATAAAATACCCCTGCTGGTTATGATGGGACACTCTTTTTGATGAAAAATGTCTCACAGCCACCAATCTAATTCAAAAGTGCTTTGATAGTATGCATGTGAAGGGGACTTGCACAGCACAGGTCTCCGAAAGTATACTCTTACTTTCCCTTCTAATCCTGTATAAAATGTGTGCATGTTCTGCATGAGCTTATAGAGCAAGTCAAAATTAGTGCATTTTTTCTGGCTATAATAACGTTGCCTCCTGATATCCCAACCCCCCCCCCCCCCCCCCCACCCTTTCCTAGGCAGGGGCAAATTCATAGCCAAATCATGATTCTAGCCAAGGGAATAAACTATTCATCTAAGGGAGTGTAAGAAGACACAGAGCCACTCAATGAAATTGGCAGAGTACCGGTTTAACCTTAAACTGCATTGGGGCTTTTCACTGTTAGGGCGGTAAAGATGTGAATCTCTCTTCTACAATCGGAAGTGGAAAGTATGGTTTTTAAAAACTTGGATAGACCTCTTGGCGAGCACAGGGATATGTCACGATGGTGATCCCCCTCAGTTTTTCACTTTCTGTTGCATCTCTAAAACTGGCCATTCATGGATCGAAAATCGGTTGTTTCAGCAGGGACTGGCCAAGATTCGATCCATGCAGACTGATTGCACCCAAGTTGATGGGGAATCGAGTGACTTTCTTTTTCTCCACCTGTGGTAGAAGGAAAGAAATTTGAGTCCTATGAGCTGCTTAAGGCACAAGGTAAAGAAATATCTCCCTAATTGGACACCACAAACAATAAGCTGTTAAGGGTTTTAACCAGGGCTTTTTTTTTTTTTTTTTTTTTAAACAATAGCCACGATCCCTACACACACCCTCCAAATCACATCAAATAGTGGGTGTGGTCAAATTTCATAAACAGTAGTATGATCTTTAAAGGGGCATTTAATACCAGGATGGAATTACATACAGAGTGCAGAGCCGTCGCTTGTAAACACAGAAACCAGACTTCTGTGTCTACAAATGATTGTGGTAAGCAAGCGCCAAAGGGTCTGAGCCGGAGGTGGTGGAATAGAGTTCCACCAAGTTCCCCCTGAGACAAAGCCCTGGTTTTAACCTTCCCTACTCTCAAGCTTTGGTTAAACATTCACTTTAAAGTGGTTGTAAACCCACAAAAAAAACAACCCCAGCAAGTCAAAGGCATAATGAGCTATAGTATGCTATGCATACTAGCTCATTATGAAATACTTGCCTTAGATCGAAGCCCCAGCTGCGGTTCCAGTACACGGCTCTGGCCAGAGACCACTCTCGGGTTACTTGTGGATATCGAGGGCTCCGGCGCTGTGATTGGCCGGAGCCACAATGCATGCGCACAGGAGCCGCCGGTTATGGCACACTAGCTGAAGCACTGCTTTGGTGCGCATGTGCCGATGACATTGGTACAAGTTGATGCTGGGGATAGTGCTGGTTTAAAAGATATCCGGGGTAGATACAGGTAAGCTTTATTGTAGTCTTACCTGTAGTGAAAAGTGGATTGTAAGGGTTTTCAACCACTTTAACTACTTGCCGACCGCCCACCGCAGTTATAGGGTGGGATGGTGGCACTGCTGGGCGAGAGCACGTAGCTCTATGACCTACCTTAGCGGCCACTAGGGGGCGCGTGCGCGCCGCCGGCGGCCCGCTCGTCCCCCGAGCATGCACGCTCGTTACAGAGCGGGCATCGAGAGCTATGCGTGTAAACACATAGCTCTTGTTCCTGTCAGCGGGGGGAAACGCTGATCTTCTGTTCATACAATGTATGAACAGAAGATCAGTGATTTCCCCTAGCGAGGCCACCCCCCCCCCCCCCATACAGTTAGAACACACCCAGGAACACACTTAACCCCTTCCCTGCCCCCTAGTTTTAACCCCTTCACTGCCAATGGCATTTTTATAGTAATACAATGCATTTTTATAGCATTGATCGCTATAAAAATGTGTCAAAAGTGTCTGATGTGTCCGCCATAATATCGCAGTACCGGAAAAAAACGCTGATTGCCGCCATTACTAGTAAAAAAAAAAATATTAATAAAAATGCGGGGGCGTGGCCTGGCTGTGCAGGAAGATGGACGCTTAAGCTTAGTGCTCCAGCCACCCCGGGACGGATAAACTCCATAAGCGAAGGTTTCACACCAGTTTTTGTCCTGAAAGGACCATGGGCACCTCGTCGAGACAATCCTCGACCTCCCGCTCCCGTTCGCCACGGGAAAATACCGGACCTCAGAGCCAAAACATCCCCGAGATGTTCCGCACCTCACGGGGGAACATGGCGCCCTCCCGCCAATCTGCTTCGCAGGGCTCAGTACTGCTTCCTCACGCGGCACCCCCTGATGCTGTCTTACTGACACCGCTGGCTCCTTCTCCACCCCCGATGCTGCCCGGACAGGGAACACAGAGCTCTTCTCCACTACCCCAGCTGACTATCCTGGACCTCAGAGCTATGGCGGCGGACATTAAAGATGCTCTCTCAACAGCCTTAACAGCAGCCGTTGCGGAACTCCGGATCGACATCAGGGCCCTTTCTGACAGAGTCGTCATGACTGAAAGGGCAGTGGTAGAACATGACCAGGTCCTCCATCGCTCCACTAGAAAGATCGACGATCACACCCTTCAACTGAGGGAAGTGAATAGACATCTGGAGGACCTGGATAACAGGGGGCGCCGCCATAACTTAAGGGTGAGGGGACTCCCAGAAACCATCGAAGGTGAAGGTGTAAAGCAAGAGGTCACCGCGATATTCAACAGCATTCTGGGCAGACCCCCCCAATCCAGCATCGAAATGGAGAGAATTCACCGGGCCCTCCGCCCTAGGGGTAAGGACACTGACCCCCCCAGAGATGTGGTCTGCTGTCTAGTGGACTTCGGCCTAAAGGAAGAAATCCTGCAGCGCGCCCGGGGGCAGAGACTTACACATGACGGCGCTCAATTACAAATCTACCAGGACCTCTCAGGGATCACTTTGCAACACCGCCGAGATCTTAGGCCCTTACTGGAAGTGCTTAGGGAGCGGGACATTAAATACAAGTGGAAGTTCCCTTTCTGCCTGGCAGCCTCCCATCAAGGTCGTCATGCTGCCCTGAGAGTCCCCGGAGGATTTGCCGCGGTTCTGTGACACCCTGGGCATACCGCTAGTTAAGGTACCTGACTGGTATGCCCCGTACCGATGCTCGGTTGGCAGGTGGGAAAGGCTGCGTGATGTGCCGATGGAAACCCAAGCTACTGGACACCGCAGGAGAAGGTCTCCATCTCAGAATAGGAACCTCTTGGGCTCTCAACCCAACGGAGCTGACCGGGACCCTGTGAACCCACCCGGAGCCAGGAGAGCGAGGAGGACCACCTAAACGTTTTGCTCCAGGTACTTATGCTGCACCGATCTTTATTTTGAACCCCCTGTTATCCCCGGTTTTTTCTTCTGGTTACTGACTGTCTAACCCCAGCACAATGGCCCTGCGGATCAGGTCTCTAGAGATGTGCATCGACTGCTGGCGGCAAGCCGCTTCTGCACTGGCTGCCTGTCACGCTCAGCTCAACTAGATACTACAACTCCCAGAATGCCCCACACGGCCAGACTGTTGTGGAAGCCGGCATGTTGCCTGCCTTCCTTACACTTTGCAGAGCCATCCCATCAGCCACTCCCCATTGGCTGTGACGAACCGATGGACCCTTGCTCCGGATTGGTCTTACATCCCCTACATGTTTCCGGTGGAACGAGATTGGATTCGCACCTCTACATGGTCAAACCCGGCAGACTCCTGACGATGCTCCCGTGCTAACCTCCCGGAAGTCCAGCATCGGAGTTTCGACTGTGTCTACATAGCGCGGACATCTCACGCTACCTCGGCAGACTGTGCTGTTCTTCTTCTCCCGCCCCCTACGCGGCCGGGAAGTGATAGTGTGCATGTTTCTTGTCACTCGCCTCCAGTCCTCACCGGATGCCCATGACGCCGGAAGATCCTTCATTTCTCTTCACTGAAACAGGATAAGGCAAGTGCTATTTAGTTCAGTTACCAGACACTATGAGTCACAAGGTTCCACGGGGGTCAATCCCCCCCCCGCAGCTGAGGCTCTTTTCATATGCGAAACGCCTCTTTGAAAAGCATGCCGCAATTGGTCACTAAGGGAGTCGCCGACCACTGCCCAGGGACAGATTTTCTACCGTTCTATTGGCTTCCATGGTTTTGGTGATAGACTTGCCTTTATTGGAGGTGACTATGCTTGCTGCATATAGCAAATTACGATTGACTGAAGCCTCTCTGGCAATATGAATACACTATGGGTGACATCTCCCCACCCTCCGCTCTATGGTCCCCTTCCTCAGGTGGGTTATGAGTCTCGAGGGGTGGGCTCTCTTTCCCTCCCCTCCCCCACCCGGTTGTGAACATCTGAGTACTACATAGGGTGGGATCCCATGGGGGGCGGGTGGTGGCCCGGGGTACAATCCATCCTAAGGTATGCATGTCCACAATTTAGGCTATACCGGGGATTCACATATGTGTCATTCATGTATGCCCTGCGCCCACCTGTAGAGCTCCCACAGTCTACACATGGGCCCGGGGTCTCTGTTACTTGTTGAGGTTATGCTTTTGTTGATACTGCCTCCTGCAGATAGAAATATAACTCTACAACCGTTCTGGGGTGGCTCAATGTCACGTGATACTGTTAGTGTTCCACATTGTTTTTTTTTTTTTTTCTCTTCTATATTCTCTTGTTTTTGTTTTCTTAATTGTTTGTTCATACTGACCTGTTTCTGGTAACACGCACTACCGTCTCTGTTTCTGCTCTGGGTTAGGTCAACCCCCCAACAGTGGTGTGTAGTGTCCTGGGACTCCATTATTGGGGCCGAGGGTACTATACACCCTGTACCGTTCCGATTCACTTGGTTACACATCGTAAGTGAAGGGACTTTGTCCTGCCACTTAATCGGTATAATATTGTACTCGTACTGAAGTACTGCCCTTTGAGATCCTAAGGCCTCGACAGATTACCCCCTCTATCCATTAGCTGGCAACTACCCAGCTGCCCTCCCAGGGAGGTCGCACCTCCCCTCCCGAAGAGATGGCGACCGGGGACACAGCTCTAGCCCACGACCCAAAAGAGGCCCCCCATATGTCTAACTTCAAAATATATTCCTTAAACGCTCGGGGCCTCAACACACCTGAAAAACGTGCGCGTCTCCTCCACTTGCTCTGGAAGGAGAAACCTCACATAGCACTCATTCAAGAAACGCATTTCCGTTCCGACAACATCCCCAGATTGCACGATAGGAATTTTCCAATAGTCTACCATGCCACCACTGATTCTGCGAAGTCGAAGGGGGTGTCGGTGTTAATATCGAAACTCTGCCCTTTTCAAGTCACGGACGTGCAAAGGGACCCTCAGGGCCGATACATTTTTGTGAAAGGCACACTACACGGTCGGACACTCACAATAGCGAACGTATACGCCCCAAACTCCCAACAGGTCTCTTATTTCCTCACAATGCTCTACCAGCTGACCGCGTTCCGATCGGGTACCTTGGTGGTGGGAGGGGATTTCAACGTCTCACTAGCACCAACAGTCGACACATCCGACGGCTCGTCCTGCCTGCCCTACAGGGCCTTACATGCTATAAAATCCCAGTTGGCCACGCTGACCCTACATGACGCATGGCGTACACTACACCCGACCACAAAAGATTTCACATACTTCTCCTCCTTACACCAAAAATACACCAGGATAGATCACATCTTTCTTGCTCAATCTGACCTTACGTCCCTAGTAGACGCTACAATTGAACCGATGCTCATATCGGACCATCATCCGATCACCATGACCCTACGGTTCCCGTGGCAACGTGCTAAATCAATGATTTGGCGGTTAGACGATTCCATCCTCCTTGACGCTGAACTCTCAAATTCGGTAGCGGGAGTTTTAACTAACTACTTCAACGAAAATGGGGGGGGAGAATCATCCCCTACCTTGGTATGGTCGGCCCACAAATGTGTAGTCAGGGGAGAATTCATCTCTTTGATGGCCAAACGTCATAGGCTAAGAAAGGCACGGGTAATGGAACTGTCCAACAGGGTCAAAGCGCTAGAAAGCGCCCACAAACGCTCATTGGCTATGCAGACCCATGCTGACCTATTGACAGCGCGCCAAGAGCTTCTAGAAGAACTCCAAAAGGCGCTAAAACGCAGATACACTCTCACTAGCAAGCTCTTCTATGAGTTCGGCAATAAGTCAGGGAAACTATTGGCCGCAGCTCTCCAGAAAAAAAAATCGGCTCATACTATTCATAATATTACCACCCCGTCTGGAACGTCACTTGCATCCTCTAGAGATATAGCGAAACAATTCGTTCAGTACTTTTCTAACCTTTATAATCTCCCCACGCCCGAGGTGACCCCCTCCATGCCAGATAGGAACACTCTCATCCACTACTTCCTACGTGACTACGGTCTCCCGCATTCGCCCCTCGGGGACTTATCCCATCTGGATATGCCCATTTCGTCGCAAGAGGTGATCTCAGCCCTAAAACAGCTCAAACCTGGAAAAAGCCCGGGTCCAGACGGCCTGCCGGCCAGCTACTACAAAGCGTATGCAAATATCTTGATCCCTCATTTTCTAGCGACTTACAATGAGATCATGACCCCCACCCCACATAGGAAGGACTTGTTAGAAGCTCACATCTCTCTGATACCCAAACCCGGGAAAGACGCCGCATTAGTCTCCAACTACCGCCCAATTTCGTTGCTGAATTTGGATGTAAAGCTGTACGCCAAAATCCTAGCAAATCGAATGTTGCCACTCCTCCCCTGCATCGTTTCCTCAGATCAGGTTGGTTTTGTCCCTGGGCGAGAAGCCAGGGACAACACCACCAAGGCCCTAAACATACACCACTGGCTGACCTCTTCTCGAAACAAAGGTTTCTTCCTCTCCTTGGACGCTGAGAAGGCGTTTGATAGAGTGGCCTGGGATTATATGTCCGCGGCTCTTAACGCACTGGGATTCCCACCGCGCTTCATCCAGATGATCATGGCCCTGTACTCGACCCCTACAGCGAGAATCAGAGTCAACGGCCACCTATCGGACGCCTTCTCTATTGCGAATGGCACCCGGCAGGGATGCCCGCTATCACCTCTTGTCTTCGTCACGTTAGAACCGTTCCTCCGGAAGCTTAGGCATAACCCCAATATCCAAGGCATTACGCTCCCCAGTAAGCAATGCAAGGTAGCTGCGTACGCTGACGACATACTCTTATTTCTCTCCAATCCGGTCGTTACAATCCCAAATCTGCTTCAGGAATTCCACCTATTTAATAATATCTCTAATTTTAAAATTAACTTTGAAAAATCTTCCGCGCTTGAATGTCTCCCTCCCTGAGGCAGAGGTCACCCAGTGCAAGCACAATTTCCCCTTCCGATGGGAGGCAAACAGCATCCAATATCTAGGAATTAAAATCACGGCCAACCTAAATGATCTCTATAAGGCTAACTTTCTACCAATCCTAAGCACGATTAAAGAAGATCTACTTCGATGGCGTCACGGTCAGTTCTCCTGGTTTGGCAGGGCGGCCATACTCAAAATGAATTTGCTTCCCCGTATTCTATACCTTTTACAAGCGATCCCCATTAGACTTCCGACGGCCTTTTTTACCTCCATCAAGGGGATTTGCAGGACCTTCTTATGGGCCGGTCGATCTCCTCCTAGATTGAGCTGGGATAAACTCGTACTCCCCAAACAAAAGGGTGGCCTGGGCATTCCTGATGTGGCTATGTACCATAAGGCATGTCTTCTTGTGAGACTAGTTGATTGGCACGTTCACGCAGACGATAAGGCGTGGGTGGGCCTAGAAAACGCTTTCCTACAATTCCCGATTGCTCACCTCCCTTGGATTAATCCCCTTGCGATCCCTACGGCATGCACAGCTCACCCCCTGATAGGCCCCACCTTACAGACCTTTAGGGCACTGTATCGAGCCCACGGGACGACTTCTTCGCCAGGCCCCATGACCCCGCTATTACGCAACCCTGACTTTCCGACAGGCATTCAGCTAACTGACGTTGCAGCTGACCCACAACCCTCGCAGACACGGGCACACCTCTTCTTCCGGAATGCAAATCTATATACCCACCCCGAGATGGTCGCCGCGTTCCCGCAGCTATCATTGCCTTTCTTCAAATTTCTACAAATCAGACACTTCCTTCATGCCGCCCCCACGCCCTCGGCATGGTTTAGGCCCTTCACCCCCTTAGAACAACTTTGCAACTTGCAAGGCCCACAGACACCTAGTTTCCTCGATTTACGCCATGCTGACATCACATGCACAGCCCCGCACAAATGCTCAAAGCCATTGGGAGACTGACCTAAAGAGGGGATTATCAGAGACAGACTGGGAGAGGGTGTGGGAACGGGCGCACAAAGGGTCCATCAACGTTTCTGCTCAAGAGAACAGATATAAGCTCTGTACCCGCTGGTATCGGACCCCCGATAAACTACACAGGATTTACCCAGCCGTTCCCCCAGATTGCTGGAGATGTAGCTCAGCCTCAGGCACACTCCTCCATATATGGTGGGAGTGCCCCCGCTTGCAACCGTTTTGGAGAGAAATACATGATCGCATAGTCAGTATCACGACACTAGCGGTGGAATTCACCCCAGCCCAATATTTATTGCACCACACCCCCCTATCGAGATCCCAATACCACAAATCTCTCGCCATGCACCTCATAAATGCGGCTACCCAATGCATTCCATTACGTTGGAAAACCACTTCACCCCCAACACTCGAAGATTGGCACGCTAGAGTGTGCAAGACCGAAGAAATGGAACGACTTATACATCAAGCACATGACACACACGACAACATTTATCAAACATGGGCTTGCTGGATCCACTACAGGGACTCTTTGGGGAAGGATGTTCCCCCTGCCAATGCACCACCAACTGATGGTTCAGGTTGAAAGATCCTCTTTTTGATATACCACGACCTCAGGTGCTGTTACTGGTCTCAGTGTCCCCCCATTTTGAGCGAGTGGGTCCTCCCGCACACCCTAGAGGTTCTGTTAGTCCTGGTACGGGAGCCCTGCATATAACCCCTGGTCGTCAATCTCCATGGGCCTCCTCCTTCGCCCACAGATAGATCCCGATAGGGGTGGGGGAGAAGGAGGTTAATTAATAGGGACTCCAGGAGGTCTTTATGTCTCCACCTCTCCTGGTGGTACTGGATATAGGGCCCTAACATTGCTGCAGGACACTACACACCTACTACTCCCCGTAAGGGGCCACAGATGTTATGTTATGTTTTATGGATTAAAATATGCAATGTAATGCTGATTACTGTGAGATTGATGCTTCTGTTCTGCATGAAGTACCTGGTTGCCGGATCCCAACTGTAATTCATCTTTTGTACCATCTGTTATGCACAATGTGTGCGTTTCTATTGTATTGTCTGGAAACATCTCAATAAAAATTGTTTTGGAAAAAAAAAAAAAAAAAAATGCCATAAAACGACCCCCTTTTCTTTCTCGTACATCACGGGACACAGAGCGGCATATTCATTACTATGTGGGTTATATGGAGTACCTTCAGGTGTGGACACTGGCAATCTCAAACAGGAAGTCCCCTCCCTATATAACCCCCTCCCCTAGAGGGAGTCCCTCAGTTTTTTCGCCAGTGTCTTAGGTGTTGGTCACGGAATAGCTTTGCTCCACATCCTTGGGATTAAGGGCGGGCTAACCGGATCTGTCCAAGGAGCCTCAGTGCCAAAGTGGACAGTACCCGGGCCCCAAGCCGTGGGGTTTTGCCTATAATGCTCCTCTTTGGAGGGCTGGACCCTGGGCCCAGGACTTGGAGTTTGTAAAAACCATAAGTTCCTGTTTGCCAGGGTGCTATATAGGTCCAGGACAGTGGGTACCTTCATAGGACCCCAGGGCCTGAAGGTCTACTACGTTACCCACGGAGATGGGAGAAGATTGGATCAGTTTGCTGGGCAAACATCCTGCAGCATGGAGCAGGTAAGGGGGAGCCTGCGGGACTTGGTTCGACAGCAGGCTCTCCGGGGTAACCTAAAGGGGGGATAGCCTAAGTATGCTCTGCATGGGCAACCGTGCTCACTATGTCTAAGGGAGACAGGATGACACCCCTTGTCCCCCATCAATAGGTTCCCCTGTCTAAAGATGTGTTGCTAGCTAAACCTGCTGCTTTCTTCCTAGGACTAAGTAAGGATCCTTAGGGGCCTTTGGAGAGTCTTACCTGGCCGGGGGTTTTGAATCTGCCGCCTGTTCTGCGTTCCTGGATCTCCAGCAGCGCGGCTCCTCCATGTTCTTCCTGTTTCCGGCATACGCGCGCGCGCGCGCACGTCTTATAGACGTTTTTCGCGCCGTTCAGACAGGAGGGCGGGGGGGGGGCGTGCCTGCGGCGTCATACAGGGGCGCGCCTTTTTGCTGTTATAGACAGCAGGCATGATCAGTGCTCATTCTGAGACTGATTTTCAGAAGGAGAGGACGCAGAGCGGCAGAACAGTGACTCCCGGTGGCGGAAGAGGGGTAGTACATGCGGGACTTTGTTCCAAATGACTCTTTTTGTTAAGCCAAGAAATTCCCTTATTTGCAGCAGGTTGGAGGCTGGCAACTAAGTTTGGGGTCACTGTATGTCTAAAAATATATATAATATATATTAAAAAAAAAAAAAAAAAAAAAAAAAAAATATATATACATACGGGATCCCATCAGTTTTGGGCATTAGTGATCTATTGTCCCCTAAACTGGTTTTGTACTCCTGGCCACTACAGTCTGTTGTGTGGGCGGAGTCCCTCGATTTTGTATTATGGCTTCCAAGGGTTCGGGGTCAAAGGGTACAAAAAAGACCAAAAAACAAAAGGGTTCCCTTTCTGATTCTGATGATATGCCGATACTTTCCCCGCAACTTATTAACATAAAAGGCGCCTTGGATGAGCCATTAGGGGGATCTGGTGCGGAGGCTGGCCCAGATCAGCCCAGCCCTGTGTTTATCACAGAGGAGATGCTAGCCGTATCCCTAGGGGGGCTAGAAGAGAGAATAGCAGCATTGATCGCTAGAGCTATTCCTGGTAAAAAACGGGTTAGATCCCCATCACCAAGAGGTGTATCCTCAGATGCTGAGATTCTCTCTCTGGAGGAATTGGAATCACAGGAGGATCAACTAGACCTGAACCAAGAGGGTTCAGGGATGGAGGGGTCTGCCTCTGAGGAACCATTTTCAGACTCCCAGACAGAAAGGTTGTGGGTACAGTCTTTGACGGACATGGTCCGCTCGGCATTTAGTGTGCCATTACCAGAACCTCAGGTTCCTCCGGTATCCTCTCTGGGCTCTTTGAAAGCTCCGTTAAGCAACGCAGTTTTTCCGGTCCATCCTCTCTTGGAGGAATTGATCTTTCGGGATTGGGTACGGCCGGACAGGATTTTTCTGCCACCGAAAAGATTTGCGGTCATTTACCCCATGGAGGAAAATCTCCAAGAGGTGGAGGCTACCAGTAGTGGATGCAGCCATCTCATGTGTGAATAAATCACTAACTTGCCCGGTGGAAAACATACATATGTTTAAAGATCCGGTCGATAAAAGATTAGAGACACTTTTAAAAGCATCCTTTGCTACGGCAGGAGCAGTGGTGCAGCCAGCAGTGGCTGCAATTGGAGTTTGTCAGGCATTAAAAGACCAGACAAAGGAAATGTTAAAGGACATGCCTACCCAACAAGCAGAAGAGTTTTCTGACATTCCCAGAGCTCTGTGTTTTGCGGTAGATGCTATAAAAGATTCCATCCAGCAGGCCTCTCGTTTATCACTATTTTTGGTGCACATGAGAAGGCTCTTATGGTTGAAGAACTGGGCGGCGGAGCCCCCATGCAAAAAGCTTCTGGCAGGTTTTCCCTTCCATGGAGGACGACTCTTCGGAGAGGATCTGGATAAATATATTCAGACTATTTCAAATGGCAAGAGTACCCTTTTACCGGTAAAAAAGACATTCCGGGCTCCTACATTTAAAAGGCAGCTCTTTCCTGTCTCAGGGCCCTCAAATTCCAGGCAGTATCGACGGCCGCCTGCACGATCCAACGTTAACAGTAGATCGCAGGGACAGACCCCTGGGGGTAAGAGGCCGTGGTATCGCAAGCGTCAAAGACAGCCCCTAAGTCTGCCTTATGAAGGGGCGCCCCCACTCTCACGGGTGGGGGGAAGGCTTCGTTTCTTCTCAGAAGTTTGGGAAGCCAAGATCCCCGACAAATGGGTCCGGGCATCTGTAACCACAGGTTACAGACTGGAGTTTCTAAGGTATCCTCCGCCTTATTTTCAAGAATCAAGGCTACCAAGGGATCCAGCAAGGAAGGCCTCAATGCTGGCAGCTTTGGATCACCTGCTTTGCCAGAACGTAATTATAGAGGTGCCAGCCCAAGAGCAAGGCCTAGGTTTCTATTCCAATCTCTTTGTTATACCAAAACCCAACGGCGATGTCAGGCCAATTTTGGACCTAAAGAGGTTAAACGGTTTCCTAAGGGTTCGTTCCTTCCGGATGGAATCCATCCGGTCAGCAGCCGCCGCGCTTCAGAAGGACGATTTTCTGGCCTCCATAGACATAAAGGATGCTTACCTTCATGTACCAATCTTTCAGTCGCATCAAAGATTTTTACGCTTCGCGGTGGGGCAGCGACACTTCCAATTCAGGGCGCTCCCCTTCGGGCTGGCCACGGCCCCCCGGGTATTCACGAAGATCCTAGCCCCAGTTCTGGCCAACTTAGGGATCCAGGGGGTCACAGTCCTAGCATACTTGGACGACCTTTTAATCATAGATCACTCACGGCCGGGTCTGCAAAAGGCAGTAAACCTCACGGTTCAGTACCTCGAAGAATTCGGCTGGGTCCTAAACCGGGGAAAGTCAGCGTTCCAGCCTACAGAGCAGTTGGAATACCTCGGCATGAGGTTAGACACAGAACATCAAAAGGTGTTCCTGCCCCTTGTAAAGATCGAGGCTATCAAGGGGTTGGTTCAGTTGGTTCTAAACAAGAAAAAACCAACTATTCGCCTGTGTATGCGATTACTAGGCAAGCTAGTGGCCACGTTCGAGGCAGTACCGTACGCTCAGATCCACACTCGCGTCCTACAGGCAGCCATTCTAGCAGCCTGGGGCAAGAGGGCACATGCCTTAGAGTCCCCTTTGACGCTATCATCAAGGGTCCGACAAAGCCTGGCCTGGTGGTTGAACCCTCAGAACCTTCTAAAGGAAAAATCCTTCAGCCCTGTTGTCTGGAAGGTAGTTACCACAGACGCCAGCCTGGCAGGCTGGGGGGCGGTCTTTGAGGGGTTCTCCCGCCAGGGAACTTGGGTGAAAGTAGAGAGGCAGCTCTCCATCAATATCTTGGAAATCAGAGCTGCTCGCCTAGCCCTTCTGGCATGGACCTCCAGATTAAAGGGGTTCCCGGTGAGAATCCAGTCAGACAATGCCACGGCAGTGGCATACATAAACCACCAAGGGGGAACCAGAAGCCAGGCCGCTCAGAGGGAGGTAAACTTGATTTTTCAATGGGCAGAGGTTCATGTACCCTGCATTTCAGCGATATTCATTCCCGGAGTGGACAATCTGCAGGCAGACTTCTTAAGTCGCCAGAGTCTGTTGCCAGGGGAATGGTCTCTGCATCCCCAGGTTTTTCAGACAATCTGCCAGAGGTGGGGAATGCCGGACGTAGATATAATGGCATCCAGGTTCAACAAGAAACTAGACAGGTTCGTGTCTCGAGCGAGGGATCCTATGGCCTGCGGAACCGATGCGTTGGTTTGCCCTTGGCATCAATTCAAACTTCTATATGCATTCCCTCCACTACAGTTACTCCCGCGCCTGTTGCGCAAGATCAGAGTGGAGAACAAGCCAGTCATTCTAGTAGCTCCGGCTTGGCCCCGGAGGACTTGGTACTCACTAGTCCTGAAGATGGCAGTGGGAGACCCTTGGACTCTCCCTCTACAACCAGACCTACTCTCACAAGGCCCGATCCTCCACCCTACATTACAGCGTCTAAATTTGACGGCCTGGAGGCTGAATCCCTGATTCTCAGGGGTAGGGGTCTGTCTAGGCAGGTAATCCCTACCCTGATTAGGGCTAGAAAGCCGGTCTCCAGGGTGATTTATTACAGGGTGTGGAGGAACTACATAGGCTGGTGTGAATCCAAAAGATGGAATTCCCGCAAAGATACTATTGATAGGGTGTTAAGTTTTCTCCAGCTAGGAGTGGATAAAGGCCTGGCACTAAGCACAATCAAGGGACAGATCTCAGCTCTGTCAGTGTGGTTTCAGAGGCCGCTGGCCACCCACTCGCTGGTAAAGACCTTCTTACAGGGGGTCTTGCGTATTAATCCTCCGGTCAAGTCACCAATTTGTCCTTGGGACTTAAATCTTGTCCTGTCCACTCTACAGAAACAGCCTTTTGAGCCATTGGCTGAGATTCCTTTACTCTTACTGACAAGAAAGTTGGTTTTCTTGGTCGCCATAGTTTCGACCAGGAGAGTGTCAGAATTAGCAGCCTTATCGTGTAAGGAACCATATCTCGTTCTGCATAAGGACAGGGCAGTTCTACGACCCCATCCTTCCTTTCTACCAAAGGTTATATCCAAATTTCACTTAAACCAGGATTTGGTACTACCATCCTTCTTTCCAAAACCTACATCCAGAAAGGAGGGGTTGCTGCATACCTTGGATATTGTCCGGGCCATGAAGGCCTATCTTAAAGCTACAGAAAAGATCCGGAAAACAGATGTGTTATTCGTTCTACCAGATGGCCCCAAGAAGGGGCAGGCAGCTACAAAATCCACCATCTCGAGATGGATTAGACAGTTAATCATTCAAGCCTACGGATTGAAGAGGTTGCCTCCTCCGTTGTCGGTAAAGGCCCATTCTACCAGGGCCATGGGCGCCTCTTGGGCAGCACACCATCAGATCTCTATGGCTCAGATATGCAAGGCAGCAACGTGGTCATCAGTCCACACGTTTACAAGGTTTTATCAGCTAGACGTGAGAAGAAATGCGGATTCTGCCTTTGGACAGGCAGTATTACAGGCTGCAGTTTGAAATCCTCGGGATCAGAAGCACCCTTGGTTATAAAAAAAAAAAAAAAGAAGTTTTTTCTTGACTAAGTTGGAATTATTATTATGATTTGAGTTTATCTCTAAATTGAATCCTTCTTTGGAAGATGTCTCCCTCCCCTCATTAAAGCATTGCTTTCGGACATCCCACATAGTAATGAATATGCCGCTCTGTGTCCCGTGATGTACGAGAAAGAAAAAGGGATTTTTAAATACAGCTTACCTGTAAAATCCTTTTCTTGGAGTACATCACGGGACACAGAGCTCCCACCCCTCTTTTGGGTGACCATTTTGGGAGGCATACTGCTTGCTACAAAACTGAGGGACTCCCTCTAGGGGAGGGGGTTATATAGGGAGGGGACTTCCTGTTTGAGATTGCCAGTGTCCACACCTGAAGGTACTCCATATAACCCACATAGTAATGAATATGCCGCTCTGTGTCCCGTGATGTACTCCAAGAAAAGGATTTTACAGGTAAGCTGTATTTAAAAATCCCTTTTTTTGTAAACGCTATAAATTTTGCGCAAACCAAACGCTAATTGCGTTTTAATTTATTTTTTTACGAAAAATATGTAGAATACGTATCAGCCTAAACTGAGGAAAAAAATGTTTTATCTTTTTTTGGGTTATTATAGCAAAATGTAAAAAATATTGAATTTTTTTCAAAATAGTCACTCTATTTTTGTTTTATAGCGCAAAAAATAAAAACCGCAGAGATGATCAAATACCACCAAAAGAAAGCTCTATTTGTGGGAAAAGGATGCCAATTTTGTTTGGGAGCCACATCGCGCGACCGCGCAATTGTCAGTTAAATCGACGCAGTGCCGAATCACAAAAAGTGCTTAAGTGATTAATAGTTGCTTATTTAAAAGGGCTGGCATTTCCATTTTTTTTTATAGCGGTGGCAAATTTATTTATTCTTTGCTAGTTTCATCCAGGTTGGGTGAGCCCAGAAGGATAAATGGAAAATGAGTACTCAGAAGGAAAGCCAGTGACAGACTGTGGAGTCACCTTAGAACTGACTCGTATGTCCCTGTAAAAATGTTAAATTGCAAGAATTATTGTTAAAAGAAATATTTTCACAGGAGGCTGACAGGAGGAGTAGGCAGCTGAATCCACTGCTGGATTGTGGGTAGACTTGGTATAATGGTTGAAAATGAATCCTGTATCGCAAAATATGAAAGTTTGCTAACACTACTCAGAATTATACCACTAAAATGTAAAAAAAATAATCTCTGAATAGGGCACTTTTAATGTTGGTACATGCAATATAATGGAGCCATTGGCTTGCATTGCATAGGTCACCAGGGCCGGACTTACCATTGGGCTTGACTGGGCTCAAGCCCATGGGCCCCGCCTAATAGGGGGCCCCTCTAAAAAGAGATCCCCAGGGCCCCATGTGGCAACCCCCCTTTATTTTCTTTATAAATGTTTATTTTTTTATTTTTGTTTATTTTTTTATTAAAAGGCCCAGAGGTCCCCAGGTATGGCAACCTCCCTTTTTCATGTATTTTTTATAAAAAAATTGTTATTTATTTTTAGGGGTCTGGAGGTCCCCAGGGGGATTAAAGGGCCCAGAGGTTTATTTTTTTTATTTTTATTAAAGGGCCCAGAGATCCCCAGGGCCCCGGATGGCTAATATATATATATATATATCTCTATATCTATATCTATCAGAAAATAAGTATTTGAACACCCTGCTATTTTGCAAGTTCTCCCACTTGGAAATCATAGAGGGGTCTGAAATTGTTATCGTAGGTGCATGTCCACTGTGAGAGACATAATCAAAAAAAAAATTCCAGAAATCACAATGTATGATTTTTTTAACCATTTATTTGTATGATACAGCTGCAAATAAGTATTTGAACACCTGAGAAAATCAATGTTAATATTTGGTACAGTAGCCTTTGTTTGCAATTAGAGGTCAAACGTTTCTTGTAGTTTTTCACCAGGTTTGCACACACTGGAGGAGGGATTTTGGCCCACTCCTCCACACAGATCTTCTCTAGATCAGTCAGGTTTCTGGGCTGTCGCTGAGAAACACGGAGTTTGAGTTCCCTCCAAAGATTCTCTATTGGATTTAGGTCTGGAGACTGGCTAGGCCACGCCAGAACCTTGATATGCTTCTTACAGAGCCACTCCTTGGTTATCCTGGCTGTGTGCTTTGGGTCATTGTCATGTTGGAAGACCCAGCCTCGACCCATCTTCAAAGCTCTAACTGAGGGAAGGAGGTTGTTGCCCAAAATCTTGCAATACATGGCCCGGTCATCCTCTCCTTAATACAGTGCAGTTGCCCTGTCCCATGTGCAGAAAAACACCCCCAAAGCATGATGCTACCACCCCCATGCTTCACAGTAGGGATGGTGTTCTTGGGATGGTACTCATCATTCTTCTTCCTCCAAACACAGTTAGTGGAATTATGACCAAAAAGTTCTATTTTGGTCTCATCTGACCACATGACTTTCTCCCATGACTCCTCTGGATCATCCAAATGGTCATTGGCAAACTTAAGACGGGCCTTGACATGTGCTGGTTTAAGCAGGGGAACCTTCCGTGCCATGCATTATTTCAAACCATGACGTCTTAGTGTATTACCAACAGTAACCTTGGAAACGGTGGTCCCAGCTCTTTTCAGGTCATTGACCAGCTCCTCCCGTGTAGTCCTGGGCTGATGTCTCACCTTTCTTAGGATCATTGAGACCCCACGAGGTGAGATTTTGCATGGAGCCCCAGTCCGAGGGAGATTGACAGCCATGTTTAGCTTCTTACATTTTCTAATGATTGCTCCAACAGTGGACCTTTTTTCACCAAGCTGCTTGGCAATTTCCCCGTAGCCCTTTCCAGCCTTGTGGAGGTGTACATTTTGTCTCTAGTGTCTTTGGACAGCTCTTTGGTGTTGGCCATGTTAGTAGTTGGATTCTTACTGATTGTATGGGGTGGACAGGTGTCTTTATGCAGCTAATGACCTCAAACAGGTGCATCTAATTTAGGATAATAAATGGAGTGGAGGTGGACATTATAAAGGCAGACTAACAGGTCTTTGAGGGTCAGAATTCTAGCTGATAGACAGGTGTTCAAATACTTCTTTGCAGCTGTATCATACAAATAAATAGTTAAAAAATCATAAATTGTGATTTCTGGAATTTTTTTTTTGATTATGTCTCTCACAGTGGACATGCACCTACGATGACAATTTCAGACCCCTCCATGATTTCCAAGTGGGAGAACTTGCAAAATAGCAGGGTGTTCTAATACTTATTTTCCGCACTGTATCTGTGCAAATTAACTTTTAATTAGTCGATTAATCTTTAACTTTTTTGATCGATCAAAATTCTTTTGATTGGTACTCACCTCTCTGCCGGCTTCTGGGGCTACAGGGAGTTCCGTCAGAGATTCGGTAACATCACGGACACCGGCGGGGCTTGCCGTGTCCATCTGAAGGGCTCGTTTGCTGTGCCTTTATATCTGCATGCCGGCAGGACCTTACTATCTGCCACACGCAAGGGCTGTTACACTTCCCTCTATCAACCTGGGATTCTACAGCCATCCACTGGGAGTGGAGTTGTGATAGTTTCCTTCATGGGACATCTACATGCCGACGGACTGATGTTAACCTCTCCTCATCTGGATTCAGCAGTGGTATCGTACACGTTTTTATACCAGTATCATACTTGGCAGTTTATGTAGCTACATCGATTTTATCTCCAGTGCAATATTTATTTTGTTACCTACTTGAAGACTATTAAAGTTTTAATGCTATTCCCATCGAGCGCTGCCTTTGTGTGTTTTTTGTATCCTGCTATCCATTTTTCCAGTGGTTGGGAGCTGCACTGGGAATCAGCCTGCAAGGAAATCGGCTAAAAGTACCGGTAGTTTGATCCCCCCCCCCCCCCCCGGTTCTCTGCTGCAGGGGGTCCATGCCTTAAGCTGTGTAAGGGGCCCCAAAATTCCTGATGGCAGCCCTGCGCATACCTCCTAAAAGCAACGCATTCTGCGGCACTCGCTTCTTCCCACAGTCCCGCGAAAGGGTTCATTTTCCCGCACTGCAATAGGAGGCAGCACGGAAGCGGGAGGAACCGGAGCGGTGTGTGGAGGACTGTAGCTGCTGAAGGGAAGAAAGCTAATGACAGTCTGTGGCCCTGGCTGTCGGCACAGGTGAGAGGCACTCCCCCCTCCGCTCAACAAATGCAAAAAGGAGGAACAGAACCGGAACGATGTCTGGTGATGTCTGCTGAAGGGAAGATAGCCGACACATTCCGTGCACAGGTGAGAGTCACCCCCCCCCCCCCCCCGCTCAACAACTCCAATCCACCCCAACCGCTCAACAACTTTAATGCTCAGCACCCCCCTGCTCGACAACTATGATCCCCCCCTCGCTCCAGGGGGCCCCTAAAACACTCAAGCCCAGGGGCCCACACCACCCTAAGTCCTGCCCTGTAGGTCACCTAGACATCTAGTCTGATTCAGTACACACATGATTAATATTAATAATATACCAGATTTATATAGCGCTGACAGTTTACACAGCGCTTTACAACTTAAGGCTAGGCAGTTCAACTACAATACACTTTTAATACAGTAGGAATCGGAGAGCCCTGCTCTTTAGAGCTTCCCATTGAAGAGGGCGGGTCCAGAGATGAAAGAGGTAATGGATGTGGGGGGATGAGCTGATTGAGAAAATAAATGTACGGTTGTTAGGTGGGGCCAGATGGGCTTCTCTGAAGAGATGAGTTTTAAGGGATGATCTGAAAGAAAGAAATGAAATTAAATGAAAAGGCTCCTATATCACAATTTGAATTTAACTAGGTGCAGAAGGTGGATACCAGGAACATAATAAAAAATATTCAAATAGGCTGTACCCCCGCTTATCCTCTGATATTTTTTCACCTTAATGCATAGAATGCAAGGTGAGAAAACATGTACCTTTACGACCCCTTTCACCTTAATGCATAGAATGCATTAAGGTGAAAAAACATGTACCTTTACAACCCCTTTAACAATCTATTTCAAGGCTTCATCTTTATATCTGCAAAAACACGGGACTCGGGAGCACACCTGCACGAATTCCCCCATGGAATGCGGCTCCCCATAAAAGGAGGATTGGGGCTTCTATGTGCAAAACCCTTGCACAGCGGAGGGAAGAATGTTAAAAAAAAAAAACACATTTACAACCCCTTTAATCATATACCATGTATACTCAAGGATAACGCCGATGCACCTAATTTTACAACAAAAAACTGGGAAAACGTATTGACTCGAGTATAAGCCTGGGGTGAGAACGCAGCAGCTACTGTAAGCGAAAAAGAGGGTCAACGATGCCCATTTGCAGCCTGACCTCACTGTGCCCATTGCAGAATATGATCTGTGTACCTGAGTTTCGTGACATATTCAGAAGGCGGCCGTGCAGTTTTAAAAAACTTGCGCTCCTCCTTGTGCTGTTCCGTGATAGGTGGAACCCTCGGTTTCCCAGCAAACCCGGTGTTCAGTGTTCTGCCTATCGCGATCGCCCTCTCGTCTATCATGAAAGAGAGGGAGATTGTGATGTGATCACGGAACAGCGCAAGTTTTTAAAACTGTGCGGCTGCCGTCTGAATATGTCACGGACTCGGGTACACAGATCGGATTCTGCAATGGGACACAGTGAGGTCAGGTGGCAATGGACTCTGACTCGAGTATAAGCCGAGGAGGTAATTTTCAGCTGAAAAACTTGGCTTATACTCGCGTATATACGGTACTCAATCTTCTATTCAGTGCATCCAGAAGGCATACACAGCGCTTCATTTTTTCCATATTTTGTTATGTTGCAGCCTTATTCCAAAATGGATAAAATTTTGTTGTTTTACTCAAAATTCTACACACAATAAATACCCCATACTGACATGAAAGAAGTTTGTTTAAAATCTTTGCAAATTTATAAAAAATAAGACGAAAAAAAATCCCATGTACAGAAGTATTCACAGATTTTGCTCTATACTTTTTTGAAGCACCTTTGGCACAAATTACAAGTCTTTGCGTATGATGCTGCAAGCTTGGCAGACTTATTTTTGGGAAGTTTTTCCCATTCCTCTTTTCAAGACCTCTCAGGCGCCATCAGGTTGGATGAGGAGCTTCAGTGCACAGCCATTTTTTAGATCTCTTCAGATATGTTCAATCGAGTTCATGTCTGAGCTCTGGCTGGGCTACTCAAGGACATTAACAGAGTTGTCTCATAGCCACTACTTTATCTTGGCTGTGTGCTTAGGGTCGTTGTCCTGTTGGAAGATGACCTTTGGCCCCCAGTCTGAGTTCCAGAGCACTACGACATGCTGCCACCACCATGCTTCACTGTAGGGATGGTATTGGCCAGGTGATTAGCGGTGCCTGGTTTCCTCCAGACACCGTGCTTTTCATTCAGGCCAAAGAGTTCAATCTTTGTTTCAGACCGTGAGAAACAAAATTCTCTGGTCTGATGAGAGTCCTTTGGGTTTCGTAGAATTTTGAGGAAAATTGTAAATTTATTCAATTTTAGAATAAAGCTGTAACGTAACAATGTAGAAAAAGTTAAGCGCTGTGAATACTTACTTGATGTACTGTATAATACATCCTATCAGTGTACACCGCTAAAGAGAAATTTCAGTAGTACTGGAAGCTCCTTGTGTGCATGTTATGTTCCATGTGTCTGCCTTTGTCAATGGTATGTGATTTTGGAGTAGGAGGGGGAAAGAACTTCTTTCCATGTGTGTACACACACACAGCCACACACAGCCACACACACCTGTACAATGACCCCTGCCTTGGTTATTTTTCTAATACAGCTGAGAGGTCTGTAGTGTGGGAATTATGTTGTGCTGCAAGCTTGAGCTGTGTTTTTTTTTTTTTCCTGTGCTCTTAAATAGTGAGTGAATGTTTGACGTGCTCATCCATTATTGATACTTGTGCCTCGTCTATCTAGTTTGCAGACTAAGCATTTAATCACACAGCCCTAGTAATGCTGCATGTTCAGCACTTGTGCAGGGATTGCAAACTCCATTTACTGTATAGAATAGATTTAATCATGTAACTAAATGGTTAAAGGCTGATATAGACCATGCTAAAGATATGGATCTGGTTCCCACGAGTAACAGATGTTTTAGTTCACAATAACTGCAGCATTAAAAGACGACTAAATTTTGGATTCAAAATTTCGGTGCATGCTGGAGTCTGAGCCTTTTTTTGCAAATGTTTGTATTTAACTCTATAACAGATGACATAAAGGTACAGTATATTTGGATTCTTAGTGTGCTTTTTTTATTTTTTGGTGTTAATCATGCAGTCTGTGGTTTTCTATCAGTACTTATAGTACTTGCACTTTACAGAGGAGAAAAAGCCTACCTTCAGGGACAACAAAAATCACTCATGCAGTGGAGTTTAGGGCATTGGAAAAAAGTTGCCTTTATTGTACAGTACAGGGCACATGTCTATGTTTTCATAACGGGTGGGTTATATTCTGCACATTCAAATGGTGGTACACTAGCAAAGCCAATCAAAGCCTAAACACACACACATTTGACCCCTCCCACAATGCATGCCTTGGGTGTTTTTCTTGTATCTTTAGATAATGGATGTATCTCTCTGAGGAGAGACCTATGAATAGTGTATAGTTACAACATGAGCAAGGTCCATAAAGACATGGATGAGCAAGTTTGGGGTGGAGGAACTTGACTGGCCTGATTTCAACCTGATCGAACACCTTTGGGATGAATTTGCCTGAAGGTTTTGTTAAAGAATAATTCTAGGCACCAACGTGTACATATTTACGTTTGTTCAGCTTGGCTGATGTTGCTGCAAATCACTGAAGGTACTACCACTACTCCAGTAATCTCCACTTGCTTTCAGGTCCCGACACCGAGCAGCTGTCTCCTGCATTGTGAACACAGGAGGTCACGCAGTATTTGGTGCCATTTGGAGAATGCTTTTCGTTCTCTGACTTGATAAACTGGAAAGATATCACGCACTCCACCGTATCCAATCAGAGGATGCTTTGCATTCATTCAGGCAAAGCATTTGACAGTCGATCTCCTGTATTCACAATGCACCAAGCTGGTCACTCGTCACAGGACCTGAAAGCAAGTGGAGATCACTGATGTAGCAGTGTCTACTTCCGTGATTTACAGCGCTATCTGTCTGGTATGTCATATACATGGGTAAATTAATCCAAGCTGGGCTAATGTAACTATGCATAACATGCTGATGCCTAGTATTGTTCATGTGTTAAACCTTTTAAGTTGGCATGTGCTTTGTGTTTTTTGTTTGTTTTTGGTATGCAAATTTTTATATATTTTTTTCCCGCCTTTATTTTCAGAACAGCTTAAATTATAATAGCATTTTTCTTGTTTCAGGATAATGAGAAGAGAACACCACTCCATGCAGCTGCCTACTTGGGAGATGCAGAAATTATAGAGCTTCTAATTTTATCTGGTATGTTCTATCAATGTATTTTGTAGTACCAGGAAGGCTTCCTTTCTAAAGTAGTACTGTTTAGTAAATCTCATAAGATCTGCTCACACTTGGGTGGTTTCTTGCAGTCGGATGCTTACTTCTATAACCAGCAAGCTGTGGGAAACGGGTAAAATAGATTCAAGTCAGCAGAGATGGTTTGTTATGCTGGTAGTTTGACCTAATTGATGCACACTTTGAGGCTAGTGTCAAAAAAAAGGAAACTTTAATTTGTGCGTTGGTTTTAACCACTTGATCACCAGGCCTATTTTGGCACTTTTTTTTCTCCATGTAAAAATCACAATTTTTTTTGCTAGAAAATTAATTGGAACCCCCCCAAACATTTGTATGTATGTATATGTGTGTGTGTGTGTGTGTGTGTGTGTGTGTGTATTTTTTTAACAGACACCCTAGTGAATAAATGGCGGTCATTGCAACTTTTTTTTTTCTCGCACGGTATTTGCGCAATCATTTTTCAAACGCCTTTTTTTAGGGGGGAAAAAAAAAAACTGTTTCATGAATTAAATAACAAAACGGTAAAGTTGGCCCTATTTTTTTGTAAAATGTGAAAGACAATGTTGCGCTGAGTAAATACCCAACATGTCACGCTTTAAAATTGCGCACACTTCGGTACTTAATCTCCATAGGCGATGCTTTAATTTTTTTTTACAGGTTACTAGTTTTGAGTTAGAGGAGGTCTAGTGCTAGAATTGTTGCACACGATCTAACGCACGCGATGATACCTCGCATGTGGGGTTTGAGCGGGGTTTACATATGTGGGCAAGACTTGCATGCGTGTTCGCTTCTGCACGCGAGCGACCGAAACAGGAGTGTTGAAGTAAAAAAAAATTTTTATTTTTTTTACATTTAATTTTTTTTTTTATATCACTTTTATTCCTATTACAAGGAATGTAAACATCCCTTGTAATAGGAATCACTGTGACAGGTCCTCTTTATGGAGAGATGTGGGGTCAATAAGATCTCACATCTGTCCTCCAGGCTTACAAGCATGAAATCGGTGAAAAAAAATCACTGATCACATGTCGACAGCCGCAATTGCGGCTTTGTTTACTTCCGGGTACCGTGCATGAGGTCATAACGTCGCACCCCAGTCCTCCGTCTGGTCACCAGTGATCTCTATGGTTCTTCAGCGAGCGCCAGCCGATTCGCTCTCCGGCCCCCGATGGCACAGGAGAGCCTGGAGAAGCACCGGATGGCGGTGGGAGGGGGGGTCGTCCCCTCCCGCTGCCTATAAGAATGATCAAGTGGTGGAACCACCGCTTTGATTATTCTTATGGTGCACAGAATCTCCGGCTGAAGATGGCAATATCTGAATGATGCCTGTAGCTGCAGGCATCATTCAGATATCCCTGCACAAAGCCGAGGGAGTCCATGGACGTCCTTGGTGATTAAGCGGTTAATGTGTCTAGCCAAACCTTTTTCTTAGATTTGTATGGAGTAAAGAATGGTTAAAATAATGCATGTCCGTTTTTATCTATTTTTTATTCCATTGAAAATATTATCTGTTCATAGCCTGTGCTGAAGATGCAACAGCAGGTGAGAGAATCGCTACAGAAGGAGTAGAATTCCATCTAGTTATCATTAATGATTTTCTGCTCGGCTCTTGTCCTGGTGACAACTTCAAAATTTCGCATTTCTCATTACTTTCTTTCTTGGCCAATGGTCACCTGTACAAATAGGGTAACTCTATTTTAGGACAATGACAGCAGCTATAAACTTTGAAAGGGGTTCTGGTTCTTTTCTAGCCAAAACTAGAAAATGTTATGTAAAACCTGTATAAAAGAAGAATTGAGCCTGTCATTGCTGACCTTCTTTTTTTTTTTTTAACATTCTAGTTCCATGACTGCCATGTGGATGCAGTGTGACAAATTACTGCAAGAAATGTGCAGATCACAAATGTGACTCTGCATGTTCTTCAAATCCTAGTCTTGAAACCAGAGAAAGCCAGGCAGCTAGCATTTTCAAAAGGAAGTCGACAATGGCAGCCTGCATGTTTCTTTAATGTGAATTTAAACATTTAAAACAAAAATGTAAAACATTGCAGCTTAATAGTCCTGTGGCTGCGTTAAACCAGTCATACATTTTACAATATACTTATTCAATTTCCTTTTAGATTTCCCTAACTATGTAGTGCAGGGGCTGGCCTACCTGATTGCATACAAATAAGAAAGTCTTTAGGTTTAACCTCATATATTATATGGTTTTGGTTAATCTAAAGGATAATTGTACAAGACGATTGTATAATGCATCACCAGCCTTTTTTTTTTTCAAGCTAATAATGTTTGTAGCAAAAACAGACAATGCCCATTGATCTTGCTAGAAATGCAGTTTTTATCACTTAATATGAGCTTTAGAGAAGAACGCTCATTTTTTTTTTTTAAACCTTTATTTATTCCTGAAAGGGACCAAGTGCATATAACGTGGTTCCACTCGGATCCCCATTGTGAGTTAAAGGGGTGTTCCAGCCAAAATGTATGTTTATTAAAAGTCAGCAGCTACAAAAAGTGTAGCTGCTGGCTTTTAATAAACAATCACTTACCTGTTCCAGCGACGCGCCGACCGGGGCTCCGCTCCTCTCCCCCCCTCCCCAGCCGACATCCTCATTGAGACTGTGGGCACCCGGCCATGACAGCCTTCGGCTTCACGGCCGGGCACCCACTGCGCATGCGCGAGCGGAACTGCGCATGCGCGAGCGGTGGCTATCAGCTGATTGGACAGGCGATCGCATGGGACCTGTCATGTGTCCCATGCGATCGCCTACAGGGATGGGCTGCTGTAGGCGGTTAAGCTTAATCGCCTAACCAGCCCCTCGGCGGAAGCAGGAAGTGGGACAGGAAGTCCCACTCCTCCTGAAGCTCCCCCCCCCCAAAAAAAAATTACATGCCAAATGTGGCATGTAAGGGGGAGGGGAGTGGAACAATCGGAAGTTCCAATTTTGGGGGGAACTCCGCTTTAAAATCTCTCCTGCTGGCTGTAGCTCCACCCTATTCTAAGGTCTGAATTTTGGTCCTTCCTGTAAGCAGAGGTATGGCCAGCACTAGACTTGCATCCCCTTGCAAGCTGATTTGTCCTCTTACTATGAAGAAACAATCCACCCTGCCCGACAGTGCTGATCATTCTTACTCAGCTCTCTGTTATCCATCTGCCGGTGCTTGTTTAAATACTGTCCCTGCTGATGAATCGCACAGCCCTACAGTGCTAAACTTTGATAAATGATTGATGAGCACAGTAGAAACTGGTGCAATGTATGATCTAGTCCTGTGGTGCTGATCGGTCATTTTTAAAAGCGACTGCTGCAGTGCTGTGTAAGCCATCGGCTAGGGCTGTGTATGTTAACAAGCAGCCGCAAATAGACAGTGCGCCACAGGCTGTGCGATCTTTTGTGAATGGCAGCACTGGTCTCCATTGTCGCCCCAGCCAGCAAATTCATCTCCTTCCGAACAGTGTTATTGGACAGCAGGGGGAAAGTGGCTTACCACACTAGGCAACAGCAGAATGGATTCCAACAAGACCAAATGCTATACGTATGGGCTTGCTCCCCTCAAAGGATTAAATAAAAGTTTAAAATGTCTTGTGAGAATTTTTCTTTAAAAAGCACAAAGAACCTTGTATGTTTTTTAGTGGCAGTAAAAATTCTACCATTCAGAGCTTAGTCTCGGGTGGATAACTCTTCGAACTGAAACCCTTTTGTAAGGTACCCAGGTACTCCTTATCGCCCCTTTGCCATGAGGATTTCACTACAGGAAGGTTAACACCAAGGAAACCTGATTGAGAATCTGTTGTAGAGTATGTGGGATAGTGAATAGGGATGGTTGACTGCAGCTTTCAGAGCCATCGCTGGAAAGCCTATGTACAAGTTTCAGCATCAAACGGAACAAAGCAACATCCCAGTGCAGTAGCAGCAGCCTCTATGTAGACTGTTGGTACAAATATAATAGCAGTAGAGTTAAACTTCATGCATGTCAGTAGGAAAAAAAAAGCAAGTGAGACTTATGGATCTGTGTCAAGCTTTAACACTGGAGAGAGCCCAAATGGGAAGCCGTTGGGCTCAGTAAAGGAAGCCGGCATCTGTGGATTAAAAGTACTTAAAGCGCACTGTCCTGGAGTTCCAGAGGTAGCTTTGAATCTGGGCAATGCAACAGGTGGCCTATCTGACCAGGGCAGATTATTATTTTTTTCTTAAACAACTAACAGCTTTAATACAGTTATCACTATCCATAATGGAAAAAAGATCAAGCTTTTTCTATTCCCACTTTCTCTGCCAGAGTTAAAAATGTAAATGCCTCCCCCCTAGAGGACGTAGACTTTGGGGGGAATAAAGGGGACCCAAAGGCAGTGTTGGAGGAAGCTGTTGAATTTTTCTTGCCTTCTAGCTGATGTTTTGGCTCCATGCGGTATGCTTGCTTATGTAGATTTGCTTTTTTTTTTTTGTGCTGTGCGCAAAAGCCTCAACATTGCATCTGGATTGTGGGCTCCATTTACAAAGTGGTATCTTATCGTACAGCATTTTTTTGGCATTCACTAAAAGACGCTACTAAAATAACACATGAGTTATTTTATGAAGTCATGCGGAATTTTAGTAGTTAAAGGCTGCGGTAATTTGCCTCCGGCGTTCCTAACGCAGGCTTGAAATAGCTGGTTGTTTGAGTGGGCGGCTGCGGGCATCCTTAACAACCAGTAACTTGGTTATTGAGAAGTAGGCAGTTGCCACGTCCTTAACAACCAATGAGTGAATGATGAATGTGTTTAAAAAAAATCTCCTAAAAAAAAAAGAAAAAAAATTCATACCAGGCCCTTTGGGTAAAAGGTGTAACCGAAGCTTTTGTACAAAAAAATAGACCTAAACCCCCTTCTACTGGGGCTTCTACCTCTTGACAAAAGTGGAGCCCATTGCTCCCCTCTGGCTTCATCTTCAAAGCCTGAACTCCATAATACCACCTGTCTGTTTCCATCCAACTGTCATCCAAACCAGCAGACGGATGGTGAGCGGATCCTCTCCATCTGTTTAGTTTTTAGCGGAGCGGCTCAGATCAGATGTTGGTAGGTGTCGGTGAACACATGTCCGCTGACATCTGCCTCTCCATAGAGAGCAATGGGGGTGGTCTGATCGGGTCCCCTTAAAAAAACGTACAGGCAGACACGATTGTTCTGCCCGTGTGAAAGGGGCCTCATAGTCTTTCAGTAGCATGACCATTTGTTTCTTTTATTGTGTCCTGATGGGAATGACAGTCAGCTGAGTTGGAGTCAGCGACTCCACCCTTGTAGCATGCTTTCTAAGAAGAGATGCTTGTCTCATGGAAGGAACACCCCTGGTATACAAGTCAGTTGAACTTTAAAAGAGGAAACACTGGCAAACCGCAGCTGTGTCTTCTATTCTCTGTGCTGTCTGCTAAAGGGGAACTAGTCTAAAAAAAAAACACGTTTCTGTCAAGGTTTGTATCTACCTATTGCTGTTTTTTCAGCACAGCATCATGTTAAAGAGGAGTTTGAGCCTTAGCCCATTTGACCTGTAGTTTAAAATTTGCAATGTACACTGACATTGCTCTGAAGCTGATGTTCGCAGTCTGTTCAGATGATGTGCACTGCATATCTCTACTCGCAGAGAACCATTCTTCTCTTCCTTTTCTGTCCTGTACTGCATCTTTCACCGACCTCATTGTCATTTGGATAGAGTAAAGGAGGATTCTAATTCTCTGTTGGCTTTCTTTTGCAATCTGTGTCCCATTGGGGAGATTAACCTTCACTTCCTGTCCCTCAGCCTTACACCAAGTCCCTGTGAATGAAGGCAATCTCTTGGTGTCCCCCAGGTCACCAGAACGAATGTCCTCTCTTACTTTTCTAGGGACAACCACAATTTTTTTTTTTTTTTTTACTTGCACTGTTGATGACAAATGGGGCGAATCTCTCCAATACAGACAGCAATAAAACCTAGGTGTTCTAATCTATTTCCATGCTATTCAAAACCCCAAAAAAAGTTTTGCCTTTTTAGTTGTACTTTAAGCACACTTTGTATGCTTAAAGTAGAACTCCAGCATTTTTGACTTTTTTTGCTTGCCAGATAAGTTGCATTTAATGCTGCTAATACTAGTTCTGGATGGCTGCTGGGTTTGCTAAAAATCCTAGTTATATCTACACTATTATTACTACTACTTTCGGCTGTGATCTTCAGGGGGCTTCTACTGACAGTTTCAGCTATGGTATAGTGGGGGTTTTGTCTTGATCTCCCCCTCATCTATTCACAAAAGCCTCATCTTTTACAGAATATTAGGTGTTCTGTAAATGGACTAGGGCAGATTGCATTGTTCTCCCCCATATCAAACTCTCCCTCTGTCCATTCACAGAACACCTTTTATCCTGATACAGCATACAGAAGTTATTTGTGAATAGACATGGGCACAGGAAGGGGGGAGTGGAGAACTATTGGTAGTCGCATTAGAAGGTCTCTGCTGACAGTAGTATCTGACAGGAATAAAACAGGATTTATTTTATATTTATGCAAGCTGTTAAAAACTCCAAAACACAAGCATTATTATGAACAATTCCTTGCTGCTTTCTACGAGATTTTTGTTCTATTACTATCAACTTTTTCTCTGGTAAAGGAGCCAGAGAAGTCTGGGATATACTGGGTATTTGCACTCTGATACTCTGATATTGGGGATTGCCAAAAAAAGGTTGAATACATTGCCACCTGAAGCATTGCTGCTAAAAGCAGTCCATTCCCTAATATTCACAAAAGCTGACAAGGAAGGAAGTGCTGGAAATCCAGACTAGTAAATGCTGAGTAACCTGACAGAAGGCTGCCTCGGACTTCGTGTGTGTGTGTGTTTTTTTTTTCTTTTTACTTATCTTATTTTTTTCAGAAATTGTCTGTTTTTTTAATGTTCCTATTCATATCCATGTTTGTTTCTGTGGTTACTGGTTCTTATGGCTGCTGCTATGAACAGTGACTCATCTCATTCTGCCTAATTTTAAGGAACTTTTAATGCAGATGAAATTCTAGAATGCCACTGAACAATGAGACATTGTGGTTTGGTGTGTCACATGTGAACCACTGTGTGTGTCTGTGTGTATTTGGTCTTGTTGCTACTATCCATTTATGGTTGATCGATTAAAGAGGGACTGTTTGAAATTGGTTGAGAGCTCCCTCGATGTCGATATTAACTTCTCTAGGAGGGTAATAAAATATATATAGTGTGTGTGTGTGTGTGTGTATATATGTGTGTGTGTGTGTGTGTGTGTATATATGTATATATATATATATATATATATATATATATTTCTCCGCGGAAGGTTTCCTTTGTTTTTGTTCTAATCTTATCTGCTTTGTGTCCTTTTTTCTTTCCTTTTTTTTTTATACAGGAGGTAGAGTAAATGCCAAAGACAGCAAGTGGTTGACTCCTCTGCACAGAGCGGTGGCATCCCGCAGTGAGGTATGTATAAAAACCTCTCATCCCATCGGTACAATTTCTCTCGTATTATACTCGTATTTTGTGCTGCGTTGCTCAAATATGAGAAGCACAATCAGCTGTTTAGAGGTATAAAACCAAAAACATCTATCTTATTGCAGATTATCAATTCTTAGATATGGTGGCAGTTGAGCCTTGAGACAAACCATTTAAAGCGGAACTAAACCCTTCTATTCTTTACAGCCAAGGTAGTTGTCATCTTGGCCTGCATTTTATCTGCAGTTGCCATACATGATCATGTGATCAGTTCTGACCACAGCCATTTGATGACTTTGCAGTTTGGGAGAGAGCAAATGTGATTGTTATCATTCACAGCATGCCTTGAATAAAACAGTTCTGGGAAACTGTTAAATTGATGGGTTTAGTTCCACTTCAGTGCTGACGGAGGCTTCATTTTAGATGCTCTAGAGCAGTGTTTTTAAACTCCAGTCCTCGAGACACACCAACAGGTCAAGTTTTCAGGATTTCCCTCAGATGAAATGGCTGTGGTGATTACTAAGGCAGTGAAACTGATTAATTCGCCTGTGCAAAATAATGGAAAGCCTGAAAACATGACCTGTTGGTGTGCCTTGAGGACTGGAGTTAAAAAACACTGCTCTAGAGGATTTCGATGGACCTGACTAACACTTCTTTCCTGGGATTGTCAATGCTGCTGTCCTAAGGTGTCACCGTTGCTTCCCAGACCCAAAGGAATACATCCTAAGACTGAAAGCCTGGTTACTATATGGGTAAAACTAAAATCCTCCACCACATTTAAGCACTGAATCTCTAACAGGCCGTGTTTTTACGGCATGTGCTCCGCTAGGCCACTGGGGGGTGCGCGAGCGCGTTGCTGACGTGCCGATGCGCGTGCCTGGCGGCCGTGATGTCCGCCAGGCACTCGGGATCGGCGGCTGCAGGGACAAGACGTGGATCTCTGTGTGTAAACACAGAGATCCATGTCCTGTCAGGGGAGAGAGGAGACCGATCTGTGTCTCTTGTACATAGGGACACAGCATCTGTCACCTCCCCCAGTCACCCCCCCCCTCCCCCCACAGTTAGAACACAATTTAGGGTACACATTAACCCCTTCCTCACCCCCTAGTGTTAACCCCTTCAATGCCAGTCACATTTATACAGTAATTAGTGCATATTTATAGCACTGATCGCTGTATAAATGTGAATGGCGCCAAACATGTGTCAAAAGTGTCCGATGTCTCCGCCATAATGTCGCAGTCATGAAAAAAATGCTGATCGCCGCCATTAGTAGTAAAAAAATAAATAAATAATAAAAAATAATTCTGTCCCCTATTTTGTAAGCGTAATAACTTTTGGGCAAACCAGACGCTTATTGCGATTTTTTTTTTTTTTTTTTTTTTACCAAAAATATGTAGAATACGTATCGCCTAGACTGAGAAAAAAAGTTTTTTTTTTTTTTTTTTTAAATTGGGCTATTTATTACAGCAACAAGTAAAAAATATAGTTTTTCAAAATTGTCGCTCTATTTTTGTTTATAGCGCAAAAAATAAAAACCACAGAGGCAATCAAATACCACCAAAAGAAAGCTCTATTTGTGGGGAAAAAAAAGAAGCCAATTTTGTTTGGGAGCCACGTCGTACGACCACGCAATTGTCAGTTAAATTGATGCAGTGCCACAAGCTGAAATTTCACCTGGTCAGGAAGGGGTATATGTGCCCAGTAAGGAAGTGGTTAAAGTACAACTAAAGGCCACATACACATTTTTGTAAATCCTCATATAAATACCTGAAAGTTCTACACAGTAATAAACATAACTGAAATTATTATTTTCCTACCATATAGCTGCAATTGGGGTCTCTAATCCCCTCCACCAATCCTCCTCTGCTGTACAATGCTAGTGATGGTGGGAGGAGTTCAGCAGAGATGGCATTTCCTTCCACTGGGCTAGAATCTGCATCTCCCACAGGGAACTACAATTCCCATGAGTCTCCATGCCTTCTGTCACACTTGGTCTATTTTCCATAGCACAAACCCATCTGCCAATCAATAGCTGGGTGTGTGCTATGTATAACCGTACAAGTCATTACAATTTTTTTTTTTTACGTGTGTGTGTATATAAAATGTTGTTGTTTTTTTTTTAAATATCTTCATTATAAGTTTTTACCTGCAGGTTAGTTTGCACACAAATTTTTCTATTACTCTGTGTGCTTTTTTTCTGCCTGTTCTCGTCTGGTAATTTGGTTAACTGACAGAAGAAAAGCCAAGCTGGGAGCAGCCTGTATAGACACTGAGCAGTGGGTGGGCAAAGGCAGGATATAGGTGTAAGTAAGTGGTGCTTCACAGCCAATCATATGAGAAAAGTGGGCGGAGCCTCACCAGGACTTTTGTGGAGAATGAAATGCCAGAGCTTTCCATAGAGCTATGGATGATCTGGTCAGGTCCGCCTGAAAAATTGACAGGCAGACTCGATGGGTCCTTTAGTGTGAAAGGGGCCATTGACCACACTGGTGCCTGCAGCTTCAAAAATCTAAAGGGTTGCCCCTTAAATTTTATGCAGATAGGTTTTAAAACGCAAGTTGTACAAGAGGTCTACATGTGGGGATAAAAATAATGTAATGCCAGAGGCTTGTAACGCATCTGCTGAACATCTTTTAGTAACTCAGGCTCTTAGTGAAGTCTCTATTTGGGAATAGTATGCCATTAATCTTTTATGATGTTGCATTTTTAACCGTTTCAACTTCTGTCCACAGGATGCTGTTCAGGTTTTGTTAAAACATTCAGCCGATGTCAACGCCCGTGACAAAAACTGGCAGACCCCCTTGCACATAGCTGCAGCAAACAAAGCTGTGAAGTGTGCAGAAGCACTGGTGCCTCTTCTTAGCAATGTTAATGTATCTGACCGAGCAGGGAGAACAGCATTACACCATGCAGCCTTCAGCGGTCATGTCGAGGTATGATGGGGGGACATATATCCAAAAATGATTTATTTAAATGCAAACCTTAACTACATTTAAACCCAAAACAGCACATGGCCTTGGAGCAATTATTTTGTTAAAGCTGGAGACCTCTAGGCTGCAATCATATTCATGCACAGCAATGGTCTTTAGAAACATCTGCTGTGCAAATTTAGCAGCTCTGCTTGAATGTACTCAAGCTATTCAACTCTTTCCTCCTTGTGACATAGGTTTGCTATAAGTGGCATGTCCCCTGTGGCAATGAATACAATTCAAGAAACCTACTTATGCGCCTCATTTCAAGTCTGATTTTCTATTTCTCTCTGTGCCTCGATAATTATATTGCAACCCAGTACTATTCGGTAATAGACGGGGAAAAAAAATTGCATTTTTTTTATTTGCTTATGTTTTCATAGCTAAATGTATTGCTGAAATGATCTTTCTTAATCTTTCTTCTTTGTAAGGGAGCTTAAAATGGGAACAGTTCCTTTTTGTTTAAATAAAAAGGTTTTTATTACATGCTATGTATTGTACATTGTTTACAATTATTTTTGGAAATGTTTTACCTGCCACGCTACCTTATGGTTTTTCAGTATGCCTTGCAGTACGTTCATGTCTATGTAGCAAAAAAATGTATACAGAACTTTTTAGGGCTTGTCACTTTGCAGGTTTTTTTATTGGCTCTGTTGATAAGAAAAAGCTACACCAAAGTTCTCTGTCCTGTAGGGCCATCTAAGTACCCCTTTCTAACATGAACATATAAAGCCGCCACTTCATCTGAAAGTTCAGTTGCAGATTTTTTTATTTTTTTTTGCCATGTATGATTTATATAAATGGAACAGAAAATGGTTTCAGTACCCTGTTTTCTTGTACAAGACACAGGCGCCTCCTCTCTACTGGAAGCAGACTTCTGGGTTATGAATTCTGATTATATTGGCAGATTAAAGACTTTGATTCTTCACATGGAGAAAGCCCTTCTCCCTCTGGCTGCATCGACGGCACTGCAGAGATAGAATTACAACTTTTAGATCTGTTGCCACTTTGTAGCGCCTCAGAGCGCACCTGGGTTTTGCCCCATTGAAAATGAGGGACCAGCCTATAATGTTGGCTCCAGCACTTTAGTTAACTGCAGAGTGTTCTACAAGTCCAGGGCCGTGGCAATCTGAATCCCAGCAGTTCCAGTCCTTAAAGACTCTCTCCATGGAGCAGTGGGTCTGCCCTCAAGAGTAGATTTTCCACATAGTGGTCTTCCCCTAGGAAGCAGCCAATACCCTGGTGTGGTGAGCCTGTCCCTTCCTTGAGCTTTTCTGAAAACTTTGGACCTGGCTCCATGGATACAAGTCTCCATGACTCAGTGTCTCTCCTTATCTTTTTGGCTGCTCCCAATTCATCCTTTTTAACTAGAGGTATTTTCTGCCTCTTTGGTAGATTTGAGGGGGGGGGGGGGGGTTCTCTGCTTTTTAGACTGCAAGATACTCAAGGCCTCCAGTCAGCTTTCCCTGCCTTTTGACTTGTCCAGTCTGAGAACTCCCAGGGGGAAGAGGGCAGTTGCCTTCACGCCTCAAAAGTTCAAAAAAAACTAAGGATTAAGTAGCTAAGGTGTGCTCCTGTTTGAAGTTGGAACCATTCCTACCTGCTGGACCTAAGGTCACCAGCAGGAGATCCCTTCCCAAAACTAAAACCCAATTGTTATTTTCCAGTCACCCTTTAGTACAGGTTGTGCTTTACAAGGACTGTACATTTTCCAAGAGGTTTTCACAGCAGTAAGCAGGAGGAGTTTTCGACTTATCTTACTGGTCCGATTGAGGATATCCCAGTCTTCAAAACCTGGTTGCCTAGAGCAAGGGTCTCCAAACTTTATAAACAATGGGACAGTATTTCAAAATTTAGGGGGACTCAAATGGCCAGTGGTAGAAGAAAATGTCTTCTGCGGAGTAGTGCCCCATCTGTGGTGGGAGGGGTAGTGCCCCATCGGTGGTGTCAGTGGCAGGAACTATACCCCATGATTGCTGACAACACCAACAGTTGCAACGTTTGACACAAGACTATTTTTGCTAAACTCTGGCATGGCGTGCAACCCTGGATCAGTCTCACGGGTTTCACAGTACTCCACAACTTGGCGCTCTTCCCAGTAGTCTTGCACTACTGCATGGATAGTTTAGAAGCCCTACACCAAAATTCTTGCCTGACTTTTTCATGTCTATACGGGTTCGTTGGACCCTCTGGTTGTGGACTTGGTCTGCATGGAATGCTTGGAGAGCACCTTTTTAGTAAGGAAGTCACAGGTGGTAAAAGCACGTGTCCGAGACCTTCACTTCAAAAGCGAAGTCCTCAACTCGGTTCTGTTGCAAACCTAAATGTCCTAGAAATGTAAATGGTCCAAGAGGCATGGTTGTGGGAAGTGCAGACTTCCCATGAAGTTCTTAAAAAGATGGCAGTTCTCCTATTCTCGCTGCTCTGGACCAACGAACTTCGGGGCGCAACTAGCCATAAAAAAATAATTTGTTTTGAAAAATGTGTGCACATGAAAGGATGGGGTGCCAGCTATTATGTGCATATATTTGTGCAACGGCCTATTCTGCAGTTCAAGTGCCCTAAATGTAAAATATGGAATAGAAATTGTTGACATTTTAAAAAATGACTTGCTGAAAGTTTCTGGAATCTTATCGGAGGTGAAGACATATTTACAGTAGGATATGATGCTTCACAGCTGTCTTCTGTCTCACTGAAAAAACGCTAGTTGTCCTTCCGCAAGCCTGAATTTCTAAATATATTAAACGGCATGTTACATTTGCTTGTAAAGTAAATCTGAACATGGAAGTGAAAAATGTAAGTTGGGCCCTGCAGCCTTTCACTTAAACTGGGACTAAAAATCAAAAAAAGTTAAAATCTGCTGTGTTACAGGAAACGTCTAGAAATGTTAGTGATACTAAAAGTAAAAAAAAAGTTATATATACCTGCTATGTGTAGTTTTGCACAGAGCATCCCCAATTCTCCTCTTGGGGTCTGAGTGAGTAACTTGTATAGCACTACAAATGCAAACTAAATCGCCTCCAGGTGCTTTTGCAGCCAGTGTCCGTCTGTGTCTTCAGAAGAGGTGGGTGTTGAGCTTCTTCCTGATGGCTAGATGGTTTTCTTCCGTGCGGATGTCTGTGGGTAGAGCATTCAATAGCCGAGGTCCTTGGACTGCGAATCTTTGTTCTCCTTTAGATTTGTAGCGGGTCTTGGAGATGTGGAGGTTTTGGTTAGTTGACCAGAGGGGGCGACTAGAGGTGTAGTGCTTTATTTTCTCACATAGGTATTGAGGAGCGTTTCCTTGTGTGCATTTGTGAGTGAGGCAGAGGGTCTTGGATGTAACCCGATCCTTCACGGCTTGCCAATGGAGGGTCCTCAGGGACGGGGTGATTGAGTCCCAGTTTTTTTTCCCCCCATTACCAGTCTGGCTGCGGTCTTCTGGTTGACTTGTAGATGTGAAATTTGGTATTTAGGAAGTCCGAGGTAGATGGAGTTTGCACAGTCGAGTCGGGAATTGATGATTGCTCCAACTTCTACTGCCGTCTCCCAGGATGAAGGGGACGAGTCTCCTGCGCTCCGCTCCTGCCTCCTCCCCCCTTTAGAGTGCCCTCCTAGCAAGTCGCTTTGGAGCCCTGCTATGTGTCCATACTGAAAGTTTTTGCATTCTATGCAAACCACTTTAAACCTTGGCTGCCCACTGTCTTGAATTCCTACAAAAAAATACCTTGTGCTTTTCTATAATGTGAATGTGCCTTCAGCCTCATAGTTGTGTATTTGCAGTGTAAAATCTAAAGCTTTTGGTTCACACAGATTGATATTCGGCAGTTCAGCAGGAACAGGCCAGATTTCCTTCTCTGTGGACTTCTCCCTGTCCAACGATAAACTGATTATTTACTTTGGCTTCTGTCGAATTGTCCTGCTGGGCCTTCTTCGATCAGTGGTCTGCAGCCAGTGGCTTGGGTGGATGCAGGAATCATTTTTTTTATTTTTGTAATCTATCTGGTTCTCTGCTCATACAGCGCCTTGCGAAAGTATTCGGTCCCCTTGAACTTTGCGACCTTTTGCCACATTTCAGGCTTCAAAAGATATAAAACTGTAATTTTTTTGTGAAGAATCAACAAGTGGGACACAATCATGAAGTGGAACAAAATTTATTGGATATTTCAAACTTTTTTAACAAATAAAAACTGAAAAATTGGGCGTGCAAAATTATTCAGCCCCCTTAAGTTAATACTTTGTAGCGCCACCTTTTGCTGCGATTACAGCTGTAAGTCGATTGGGCTATGTCTCCATCAGTTTTGCACATCGAGAGACTGAAATTTTTGCCCATTCCTCCTTGCAAAACAGCTCAAGCTCAGTGAGGTTGGATGGAGAGCGTTTGTGAACAGCAGTTTTCAGTTCTTTCCACAGATTCTCGATTGGATTCAGGTCTGGATATGTTTATTTGTGAACCATTCCATTGTAGATTTTGCTTTGTTTTGGATCATTGTCTTGTTGGAAGACAAATCTCCGTCCCAGTATCAGGTCTTTTGCAGACTCCATCAGGTTTTCTTCCAGAATGGTCTTGTATTTGGCTCCATCCATCTTCCCATCAAATTTAACCATCTTTCATGTCCCTGCTGAAGAAAAGCAGGCCCAAACCATGATGCTGCCACCACCATGTTTCACGGTGGGGATGGTGTGTTCAGGGTGATGAGCTGTGTTGCTTTTACGCCAAACATAACGTTTTGCACTGTTGCCAAAAAGTTCGATTTTGGTTTCATCTGACCAGAGCACCTTCTTCCACATGTTTGGTGTGTCTCCCAGGTGGCTTGTGGCAAACTTTAAACAACACTTTTTATGGATATCTTTAAGAAAGGTTTTTCTTCTTGCCACTCTTCCATAAAGGCCAGATTTGTGCAGTATACGACTGATTGTTGTCCTATGTACAGAGTCTCCTACCTCAGCTGTAGATCTCTGCAGTTCATCCAGAGTGATCATGGGCCTCTTGGCTGCATCTCTGATCAGTCTTCTCCTTTTGTATGAGCTGAAAGTTTAGAGGGACGGACAGGTTTTGAGTGATTTGCAGTGGTCTGATACTCCCATTTCAATATTATCGCTTGCACAGTGCTCCTTGGGATGTTTAAAGCTTGGGAAATCTTTTTGTATCCAAATCCAGCTTTAAACTTCTCCACAGCAGTATCTTGGACCTGCCTGGTGTGTTCCTTGTTCTTCATGATGCTCTCTGCGCTTTAAATAGACCTCTAAGACTATCACAGTGCAGGTGCATTTATACGGAGACTTGATTACACACAGGTGGATTCTATTTATCATTAGTCATTTAGGTCAACATTGGATCATTCAGAGATCCTCACTGAACCTCTGGAGAGAGTTTGCTGCACTGAAAAGTAAAGGGGCTGAATAATTTTGCACACCCAATTTTTCAGTTTTTTATTTGTCAAAGTTTGAAATATACAAAAAAAAAAATCGTTCCACTTCATGATTGTGTCCCACTTGTTGATTCTTCACAAACAATTACAGTTTTATATCTTTATGTTTGAAGCCTGAAATGTGGCAAAAGGTCGCAAAGTTCAAGGGGCCGAATACTTTCGCAAGGCACTGTAAGTTCTTAAAGTTGACAGGTGGCAGTCAGTCTTTTGCAGATGCAGCTTTCGGCTGCAAGGTTCTTGCAGCAGCACTCTGAGGTTGGCTCTGCGTCCCCTATTGGTCCTTTTGGCACAGTGCTGTTGGCCTACTTGTTTCCACCCTTCTCAGTGGGCATCCCAGGGTCTGTGAATAATTTTTTTTTTGGGGATAGGGTGGAGGTGGATTAGAACACCTGTCTATTTTAATTACTGCCTGTTTCCATGTTAAGGAGACTCACCGTCTTTGTCCTGTTTACTATAATTGTTGAAAGTGAAAGAAAAAAAAATCCCAGGTTTTGGGTTGTCCTCAGAAAAGTAATAGAGGCTTAATCTTCCAATGGGGACACTAGTTCTGGTGACCCAGGGAATTCCCTTAATTTTCAGGGATTTCCTGTTTGGTTGTGGGACAGGAAGTAAAGGGAATCACAAAAATCTGACGGGTTATAACCCTCCCCTACTCTGAAATGGGGAAAAAAAATGTTTTGCCTATAGTTCTACTTTTAAGATGAGAGGATTTTGGACTCTCCCGTAAATTCCATATATTTGAGTACAGGACACAGGCCACCCTTCCTTGTCTTCCTTTCATAGCTTGCTACAAAACGGAGTACGCATTTAGCTATAAGAAAAGAGCATCTAAAATGGCACACAATTTCTATCGATTTTTTTTTTAATTTAAGTTATGCTATGTGAATGAGAACATGTAACAAATATAACCCAGTTTGGCTGCACATTTAGAAATATACTCCAAAGGCTTCAAGAAAGCTTGCTGAAAGCTTCACAAATATTTTGGAAAGTTTATTGAAAGGTTGGTGCTTACACTGCTTCTACACAAGCTGGGGCCTGCCTGTGCTAGACTTTAGATGTGGTCATTGGAGAAAGTTTTCCTGTTTGACAGCTCAATATTTTTTTTTTTTTTTTTTACCCATTTACTTGGTTCTTCCTACCAGTGACAATGGTCAGCAAGATAAAGTAAATCTAGCCAGCAGGAAAGAAATGGCAAGGTGTGTTGGGATTGCCTTTTAAATAAAAGGCACCTCATCGCAGGGTCGCCAACTTTCATTAAATTTACCAAAAGTTTGTAAAATCTGTATTACTTGCATCTGTCCTTGAATGTCCATTACGGACATGTAGGCTGCATGTCAGTAACTGACATTCATGGACAGATGCAACAATTATGGATTTTACAAACGGTTAGTACATTTTCTGAAAGTTGGCAACCCTGCCTCATCGCACCAGTGTATTTAACGTGTTTTTTGGTTTGGATTTACATATTTTATTGCTGTAGTAAAATGTAGAGTACCTTGATACATTATTAAAATAAGTCTAAAATGTATTTTTATATTTCAGATGGTCAGTTTACTTTTATCGCGAGGTGCCAACATCAATGCATTTGATAAGAAAGACAGGCGAGCGATACATTGGGCAGCGTACATGGGTATGTCTATCTGTTCTGTAGTATCTTTATGCTGATTGCAGTTTCTTAAGATTTTGAATGTTCTGTCATTTTCTAGCACAGCAGAAAACCTAAACCCATTTGCTTTGTTTGTCAGGTCATATTGAAGTTGTTAAATTGCTTGTGACTCATGGAGCAGAAGTAATGTGCAAAGACAAGAAATCGTACACACCACTCCATGCGGCAGCCTCTAGTGGGATGATCAGTGTTGTCAAGTATCTTTTGGATCTAGGGGTTGATGTAAGAAGTGTTTCCACACCTTTTTATTAGAGAGAAGAAAATATTATTTTTCTGAAATATGTTTGTGTATTGATGGAATCCATAAAAACATTGTTGCGCATTAAGAGTGTTTAAATGCATTTTAAGGCTGTTTTTTTATTTATTTTTTTATAAAGAAAATGGAAACGCTGCATCCAGTGATCATTTGTTCCTCCTGTGTCAGAATCTCCATTGCTGTTGCAGCATTGGTGTGGAAGTACTCCATTGCTTTATTGGTTTCCCAAGGCTATTGGGCACTCAGAACTGCCTTTTCGTTAGCCTTGAAGCTGTGTTTTGACAGTACATCTTGGTTATGCCGAGGGAACTTGTGCTAAACCATAAAATAATAAGGCCCCATGTACACTGCTGCTGCTAAATGGACGTTCAGAGGCAGTTGGACACCTTTTTCAACTGCCCCTGAACTCCTTCAATGTTATCTTATGTGTCCATGTACACAGGTTTGTTTACTGTCATTTTTAGGCCTTTGAACTTTTTTGGGCTTAAAAAAAAAAAAAAAAAGACGCTAAGCACGGTAACCATCGTTTAGCAGTGTTGCGGTTATAGGCTTTTTGGGCATTTAAAAAAATATATCATTTTTTTTTTTAAACGCTTCTAAACGCAAACGCGGCATGTAAATGCTGCAAAATTGACGTTTTTAACGTGGGTTACTATCTGTCAAGTTCAATCATTCAGGAGAGATTGTAAAAACGTCCTGTGTGCATGAAGCCTTAGTTGGCTGGGAAAGTGCAAAACTAATCTCTTCACCTGTCATACATTTCACCTTAAAGAGGAGCTGCAGTCTCTCACCAAAATATGTCAGCAGCTATGAAATACTGTAGCTGCTGACTTTTTTTAATATAAGGACACTTGCCTGTCTAGGGATCTAGCACTGTGCTCACCGGAGCCAATTCCTCAATCGACCTTGTGTCCAGGTGCCAGCATCTTTAAGGAAAATTGACTTCATAGCTGGCTTCCCACTGCGCAAGCTGCACTGCATAATGCGAACGGTCTCACAGCCTTCTGGGACTGGTGATGTATCCCAGAAGGTTGTGAGGAAAGGAGGAGGGAGCTGAACTTCAAATTACTGCACCTATACAGGTACTTACTACCTAGGATTGTACTTGTATAGAAAAAGAATAGTAGAGCTTTATGGGTATTTTTCTCATAGAAGTTTTGTATAGGTGAATGTTGCCTCCTATTTATACTCTAATGTATTAATAGACTTTTATATGGTGTATAGCAGGTCTGTTTTAATAGTCTTTTAAATACAATATTGAACTTTGGTGCACGTTAAACTTTTTTTTTTTTTTTCCTCTTCAGATGAATGAATCAAATGCTTACGGAAACACACCTCTTCACGTGGCCTGCTACAATGGTCAAGATGTGGTTGTGAATGAACTCCTAGATTGTGGTGCTAATGTGAACCAAGTGAATGAACGGGGTTTTTCTCCTCTCCACTTTGCTGCTGCTTCAACACATGGAGCGCTGTGTCTGGAGCTTTTGGTCTGTAATGGTGCAGACGTAAATATTAAGGTAAATAGAAAACTTTTTTTGTTCTGGGGTAAACAGAAAAACCTGACTGGTTCCCGTGTTATACTGTTAATTGCTGTTAATTTCTGTGAGAAAGTATTAACGTTCAGACTGTTGGAAAGGAGTCTTCCTCCTTGGCTTTGGTCCAGACTTTACAATGACAAACAAAATCCTTATTCTCCAAATATAATTCATGCAAAACCACCACTCTATGGCCCTTTAATGTATTTTTAATTTTTTTACTGTGCTTTTCTGCCTTCTTGTATTGTCCTCCTGTGAGTTCCAAAACCTCTTCATTCCCCTTCACTTCTGTTTGTTGAAAATGAGCAGCGCTATTGCGGTCCTGTGCGCTGCTCTATACACTCTTCAAATCCATCCTGGGAATGAGCAAGCAAGGGTGGTTAAGTTCCTACATACAGTAGGACCATAGAGCCCAAAGTAACCACTCTCTAATGTGTCAGATTACACAACCCAAAAAAAGGAATTTGGAGGCAGTTGAGAGGACGTTTGTGAGTTAAGGACATTTCTAAAAACAAGTTTTTTTAAACAAGTTTTGTGTCACTTTAATGATTACATTATACACAGGTGCCTTACAATGGATGCCTTGATTTGCATGAAAACTAGGCTGGTAAAGATATGTACTGAAGTTCAGTAACCCATAGCAGTATTTTATAGAATTAAGTTGAAATGCTATATTTCTCAGTGGACATCATCCTTTAAACAACTAAAGAGGTAAAATTGCCTTTAATCACCCAGAAGGAGGGGGGTGGGGTGCACAAAGGTGAGAAATTGGGACTTTAAATGTTGCCATTGATCCGCACAAAGGATAAAATGCCAAACAAAATTACATATAGAAACAATCTTCAATATCAGGTACGTGATCTGGTATATGGCGTTTTTTAGGATCAACATGTTTCACGAAGTACTCGCTTCCTCCACATCCACACTCAGTAAGTTGTGCAATGCCTCATTTAAGAAGTCATGCCAGAGCGCGTTTGGCTGGGCTTCTCCTATAGGTCACAGGAGTGCAATTCGTTTTACACTGCTGTGACCCATTTTTAGCAGAGAGCGGTCTGAAGTCCACTCTCTCTCTGCTGACGTCGCTGACATCAATCCAGGCACTTCGTCATCGCAACAATAAAGTCTGGATCCACCAAGTGCCTGGACTGATGCCTGTCTAGAGCTCTCAGCGAATATTGTGTACTGCTTTTACTAAGCAATGTGTCAAATTTTACTCCCTGCAGAGGAAAAAAGGTACATTTATGCTATCAGAAGCGAGCCATGTATTTGTTATCACAGTCGATCAGCGGGTGCTGGCAACCAATCGGTGTCCAGCACCCAAGGACTGGCTTGTGCTGCAGCCGGCGTGAGCGCACCCTCCCTCGGGTGCAAGGATCATGTACTAGGTACGTGATCCAGCGCAGTGCAACTGCCCTGCTGTAGTATATTGACCCTTTTCTCACACTGGAGGTGTTTTTTGAGTGCCTGAAAAATTCCTCCCCTCCAGCACCAGTGTGAGAGCCCGAGTGCTTTATCACTGAGGCGGTGCGCTTGCATGACATTGGAAAAAGTCCTGCAAGTGGCATCTTTAGAGAAGTTTAGGAGCTGTGAATATGAAATGAATGGGAACCGCTGCCGAAGCACCTGCAAAGCGATTTGGCAGAGATGCTTTGCGGGTGCATTTAACCCTTTAGGCGATAGCGGGGGCTATAAGCGATTTACTGATTGGGCCTGTCGTGTTTTCAGTGTGTAAGGGCTTGTATGGTGGGCAATTAACAAGCAGTTTCTATATGTTGGATGTCTCTAGCCAAATATTTTGTGATCTCAAAGCTGACTTCTGTTACTGCACACAATTTAGAATTGAGACGTGTCCAATAACCTTTCTAATCCTCTGACGCATTGGTAAAAAATGATTGAAACAAAAAACTCAATCTGCGTTTTTTTTATTATTTTTTTTATTTTTTTTTGTCATTGGCCAGACTTTCTGCCAAAACTTTTGCTCCTGAACAAACTGGCAATGGGTTTTTGTTTCCTGCCTGTAAACTCTCCTACCACTGCTAAGTCTGTGTGCATTGACTCATATGGCTCAAACTTGTGTTGCATACACACAGTCACATCAAGTTCCGATCATCAAGAACGCGGTGACGTACAACAATACAAGCCGAGATAAATTAAGTTCAATGATTCCGAGCATGCGTCAAATTGATTCCAAGCATGTCTTTTTTTTGCACGTTGGAATTGCATACAGATACAAGAACTTTTCTCGTCAGAAAATTTGAGAAGCAGCTCTCAATTTTTTCTTGCCAAAAATTCTGATGGAATTTTCCAACCAAATGCTCACATCGGACATTTCTTGTCGGAATTTCCGATCGTGTGTACGCGTTAATAGGCTAACGTGGAGGGGAGTTTAGAGGAAGGAAAAAGTCATACGCCCCTAGAAGCAGCTGTAAAAACTTCCAGTGTGCGTGAGGCCTTAAAATCCCAAATCTCTCACCTTTTGTCCCCCCACCGCTTTCCTTCTGGGCGATCAATATTGAATTTACTTCTATAACCCGTAGCAGTCATTCAGTGTCATCTTTCAGGAGTGACCTAGCAAAAGATTTCTCGTATTGCAAGTTACAGCACAATACTATTTGTAGTTACGAGTAAAGGCCTCCTTGTTAAGACATATGGATCTGTAGCACCTCCCTTATTGCTGACTTCATATTGTCATTGTCTGCAAATTGTGTTTTCAGCCGATTTACCATAATGATCTACCATGTTGTGTGTGTCGTGTGTGTGTGTCCCCCCCCCCCCCCCCCCCCACAGGAAGCTGAATCGTTTTGTGAGCGATATCGGCTCCAGCGCTGAGTCTACTATATAAAGTTAGAGATGCAGTTTCTTGTAGGGTTCAATTCCAAGTGCATTTTAGAAAAGACCAAAATTAAGTCAAAGCTGACCTACTTTCTTGATGCACTGCATGGATGAATGACTTGAAAATGCATTTGTGAAGTGTGTTAAACATATAGCACATTTATTGTGGTTGAACAAGCACACTTGATATTCTGATTATCATTTTGCTTGACATGAGGGAGGCTGCTGCACATCTGAGGAGTAAAATCATATTTCAGTTTTCTGTGTTAAAAATACAGAGTTTTATAAATATTAAGCAGTCTGTAGTTTGTAATGCAGAGTCAATTACAGTAATTTTAATCAATAATTCCTTTAAAAAGTGTTAAGATAAAAACGGTGCAGTCATTTTCTGTTAATTGGTTGTTCTGCGAGCTGGTCGGTAAGTAGGCTTGGTTATTCCCTGGTCATTCCCCAGGTTTTTTTTGTTGTTTTCTGTACCTACAGTTTTTTTTTTTTTTTCCCTCACTTGGCTACTTCAGACACAAATTTTAAGGCTGGGGTAAACTTGTCATACACTGAGGTTATGATGAAAATATGCAAAAGATGAGCTTCAGTGCCTGTCAGCGTAGAGCCAGAGATGGTCAGCTGATGTTCTATGCGAATATATATCTGTTGTGAAAGTCTTGGCTTTGCTTGCCTTCCCTTTGGGGACCAATATAGTGGCTGACCCAGCTTGAAATTTTCTAATAAAATTTAAAATTGTTCTAAAGTCAAGATTTTTTACCTTGGCGCATTCTCTGTACTGTTGTACAGTTGTTGTACCGCCTCTGGAAACAGACCATTTTTAATATGCAGCTTATTCCTATATTAATTTTGCCTATTTAACCATACAAGTTGATCAGTCGTAGTGGGAAAACATTAAGGGCTCTTTCACACGTCCGTTCAGTTTTTTAGATCAGTTTTTTCTCCCTTCAGTTGATCCGTTTTTTTCGTCCGTTTACATCAGTTTCCGTTCCGTTTTCCGTCCGTTTTTCATCAGTTTTTTTCATCCGTTTTTTTTTTTTTTTTTTTTTTACATATTTTGATGAAAAACTGACGTTAGCGGATCGGATGGTAAACGGATCATCCGCTAACGTCCGTTTTTCGTCCGTTCCGTTTTTTTGGTTTAAAAGATTTTATTGGTATTTTGGAGTAAATAACATATCACATATGTAAACAAATGAAAATACAATAAAGCAATATTTATGAACAGAATCATATCATTACATATGAGAAAAGAACATTGACAATATAAATACTCATAGCATAAAGCCAAAGTAAACATAAAATGTAAAGTTGGTTACTGAATTATTAATTTGTAAACGTTGTGAAGTAAAATTCAGAATATATGAAATAAAAGTATAGTTGTCATATTTAAATTATGAGAAATAGAGGGAGGGAAGAGAACGGTGGAGAGGAGAGGAAGATAAAGGGGGGGGGGAGAGATAAATAGTGAAAGAAGCAGGAGATCATCCAATAATATTCTACATCGTTACGACATAAAAAAAAAAAAAAAAAATCATACTTCGCTCAAGTCCGTGAAGGTTGGAGCGATACATTTTTGAATTCAGTAGATTCTTTAAAGATTGTCCAGCAAGCCCATTTTTCATGAAATTTTGTGGGAGCGTTCCGTTTTTTTGACGGAAGAAAAATAGGGTTTTCTTCCGTCCAAAAAAACGGAGCTTACCGCAGACGGATGTTAACGGACGTTAGCGGATGCTCATGCGCTAACGGACGCTAACCCATAGGGAAGCATTGAGGTCCGTTAACGGACGTCCAAAAAACGGACGAACTGAACGGACGTGTGAAAGAGCCCTAAGTGTTAGGCTTTTAGGACTTTAAAATGTTATAAAAACACCAGTAGCTTTGCAGTGAGTCTTTCAACATGTTTGCAATAGTGTTTATTATTATTTATTTTTTTCAATGGATCAAAAACGTTAAACGCTTGTGAGACATGTTTTTGAGCATTTATCAACGTTTATCATCGTTTGGTGTTTGTGGTCAGAAAAACAACTCCTCAATGAGATTTTAGGGCATTCAGAAAACTGCCCATAAACTCCACTGCTGATAAACGTCCAAAAACGCCCATGTGTGCATGGACACATAGGATAACATAGAGTGATGTTTATGGGCTTTTAAAAAAAAATGCCCAAAAAAATGTGGGAGCTCCAGTGTGCCTGGAGCCTTAATGGATTTTGAAAATAAACTGCATTGTTAGCCAATATGCTTAGCACTCTGAGCAAACAGCCATCTGTATTGATCCTATGAGCAGTGCAGTCTGTGATAGCTCTTTGTACGTGGTCCAATGGTTTCCAGTAATGCGCTGAAATCCAGAAAGTGTTGCATATATACAGTACAGGCATACTCCAGTTTTAAGTACACAATGGGGTTTATTTACTAAAGCTGGAAAGTGCAAAATCAGGCTCACTTCTGCATAAAAGCAAATTAGCTTCCAATGAGCTCAATTGAACAAGCTGGGGTTAGAAGCTCATTGGTTTTTATGCAGAAGTGAGCCTGGTTTTGCACTTTCCAGTAAATAAAACCCCATTGTGTACTTAAAACTGGGGTATGCCTGTATGGATATTTTATAATGGTTAAAATTTGTGATATGAAACTTTTCTTACCAGAATTCCATTTTTTGTAGAGTAAAGATGGGAAGACTCCTCTTCACATGACTGCCATCCATGGTCGCTTTTCCAGGTCCCAAATAATAATCCAGAACGGTAATTTTATATTTGAGCCCTTTTTTGTTCAAATGGCCTTTGGAGTTTTGCTGTTAACATGTAGCCAGAATCTTTATGAAGAATCTTTATGAAGAACGTTTAACTTCAGGCCTTCTGACTTTTTTTTTTTTTTTTTTAACTGATAGAGCATTAAAGGCCCATTCACACTTGGCAATTTGGAAACGCCCCAATTCTGTCAGCTATCGCTGCACAAGGCCAAAGTGTGTTTGGATGCCATTATCCCTTAATGGCACCCAAACCTGATGCAATCCTACCACAATTGTACGTGGCAAATCGTATATTTCAAAATTGCGTAAAGCTTGTCGCCCAAAAAGGAGCAGGAGCGTATTTACAGCAGATAATGGCGCGTAAGGAATGGGCTGGCCCTATTCAATACGCAAAATTGTGTGCCAGTCCCTCCACAAAATCGCATAGTGAGAACACTGCTTGTTCCTGCTACACAAGGATATAAATGGGGCCTAAAGAAAAAGTTAGGTGGTTACAATTTTATTTTTTCTTCCATAATGTGTTTATTAAGGTGGTATCAATGTACATTTACAACAACCTATGATGTATGCTATACTAAAACAGAACAGCAGGACAAAGCAAGTGTAACCATGAAACAAGAAAGCCATTCCCAGGTGGTTGAAATCTTAGGTCAAAATGAAATTCAAAGTAATTTGTGTTAGCATGTAGAGGTCATTGCTTCTACCAGAAGTTGCAGGGGATGACCTTTATGCATTTCAGGGGGTGTATGAAATGTGGGCGGTCTCTAGTTTCAGTGGTTACAATTTTTTCTTTATTTTTTACTACATACTAAAGAAGTAAATCTGTTATGCAACACGAGCACGTGGATTTGTTAACACTTTAAATTAATTTAACCCTTCTAAAGCTGAATTACCACAAATTCTGGAGCCTTATATTTTAACTATTAACTATTTAAAATTTTAAGTTTATGGATTTGCCCACTTTTTTATTTTTAGTATGAATCCTCAGTTGCGGGTATAACATATATGATTCAGCTTTGCATGTCCCAGTATAATCTGTAAATGAGGGCAGGAATTCTTTGAAAGATCAAACATTTCAAGATAAATGAGTGAGGGTGTTACTTTATTTTCATTGGTCTATGCATTCCTTACCAGTGCACTATAAAGATAATCTAAAAAAAAAACATGTGTTAATCTTGTTTACCAATCTTCCATCAAGCAAGTCACTGCTGAATCATGTTAAATCCTCTCCAATTTGATTTACGTGAAATGGTGTTTTAGGAGTTAAACGAATGGAGTTTTTTTATTTTTGTTAATCATTATAGCTTAAAAAAGCAGTAGTAAACTCTCAATCCCTTTTCTCATAATCGCTGTGATATAACCTACATGTCACTGTCTTTTGTAATGTCCCACTTCCAACCTGTGCCCCTTAGTAGAAATAGCCCAATGATTAGTGTAATGACGTCACCAGTGTGCCATCAGTCAATACATCCTGTTGCCGTGTCCGTCATCGGCACTTGCGGCATTGCATTGTAATATCACAAGATTGCTGACCAATTGAGGATTTCCTGAAATGCCTCATGTAACTAGCTACGTCACACGGAGTGTGAACAATAACATGCATGATCAGCACAGGGAGTAAATCGTTTTTTTTTTTATTACTTATATGGGGCAATGTTGCTATCGTAACAAACAAAACAAGGCTTGGTTAAAGTTGCTGCACACGTGCGGGATTCTGGCTATGACAGTCGAAAGAGCAGAAGCGCAGTGAAGGATGGAATCGATGGAAGGCCATGAGACTGACTAGCATTTCGTTGTGTTTAGAAACGTTAAACATAGTGGTCTTATGATTGCTGGAGAATTGTTTCAGAGTTTGCTACTGCTTTGAGGGAGCCTTCTCAGCCGGCATAATATGGTGATTACTGCTAGAGGCTATAGCTGCTGGCAGTAATCACATGTAAAAAAAAATCCAACAGGCTAGTTGTATTCAAGTCGATTCATGAGTACAGCCAAGAAAAAAGGGGAGGAATTTAGCACCAACAAAAATTATTAAATTAAATAAGTACATTAATAAGTGTAGTACTAAAAAAGCCGCTATCCCCAATATTCCAGTGCATAGAACCAAGGTAGAGAAAAATATAGAAGTGAATATATTGATGGGAGCGCTAGTATCATTAATAAAATTATTTGTGGTAAACAACAATAACATATAAAACATTTTTTTTAACACCAGCCTGCCTGTGAACCTAAAATGATGCACAAATGTGATAAAAATTTGTGATATTCGTCCACTAAAACAAAAAGTAAAAAGACCATATAAATCATGCCCACAATAAATGTGCCAAGTAATGAAACTTAAAACAGTATAAGAAATGGATAAACATGTGCTAAATCCAGAAGAAGACATGGCTATGACAGTCCTGATCAGTGGTTCTCAACCTGTGGGTCAGGACCCCCTCGGGGGTCGAGTGATGATTTGCCAGGGGTCACTGAATCCTGGGCTGTTCCTGAAGTCCTCACCACTCTCAAAGCCTTTTTTGGGGGTGCCCAGCTGGGCTGTTCCTGGAACCCGCAGCTGCCCATTCAGTTCATGGGTGGGGGCGGAGACTAGAGGTCAGTTGACTGGTGAGGAATTTAAAGTGGGAGGGGCTTATTTCAGCATAGGTGTCACTGCTATGAGACACAGTGAAGCCGGAGACACAGTGAGTAACACTACCTGTGAATTATAGTTGCCATTAGGAGTCCCCTCTACAATTCTCAGATCAGCAGATGACCTTGATCAAGAGCACCTAAGTTGGCTGATCAGAACTCACCTCAGCACTGCCACTCATCCCATTCCCTCACTACCAAGGAGTAAGAGAAGGAATAACGATAGAGAATACATGGAAGGGAGAGGAAAAGAGGGGGAGGAACAGACACAAAGGGAGAGAAAGAATAAGAGAAAACAAGAAAGATGTCTAGAGAGGGATAGGGGAAGAAAAAGAAATTAGGATAGAGAGATAATGGGGAAGGAAAGAACAGAGTGATGAGTCCTATAATGTACCATAAAGGGTTTTAATACTGTACAAGTGGGAGGGACTTAGTCAGCGCTAAATGTGAGGGTTAGGGGCACAAATTTCTTGTCTTGCCTTGGGTGCTGACAACCCACGCTATGAAAATAATTTTACTGTTAAGGGTCCCCACAACTTGGGAATTTTTATCAAGGGACCACGGCACTAGGAAGGCTGAGAACCACTGTTATTGATTGACACAAATAAGTCCTTATGAGAAATTTTCTGAAGTGAATTCTGTGAATCAATATCCGGAAGTGACCTTTTGCTATGTTCACCTTCACCATGTAAACCAAAGAACACCCGAATCGTGCTCGAAATATGGATGGCGGCTTACCAGAAAAAATTGACTCTTAATTAACCACTTGCCCACGGTGTCATAGTAAAAAGACGTCATGACTTTAAAGATGGATATCTCGGTAACGGCAGCAGCTGCTGCCACAACCGAGATATCCATCTTTTCCGTGGGCAGTGCTGTACACGATAATGGCGGTCCCAGCGGCGGATTCGCCGCAAGATCGCCGTTATCGGTGGCGGGAGAGGCCTCCCGCCGCTCTCCCGCGCTCTCCGCCGCTTACCGGAGCCGTCGGTAACGGCGGAGGCGATCGGGTCCTCTTGCTGTCTGTGTTGGGATACGAGTGAGGGAAAAATCGCCCCCACCCATCCCCCACAGCTCTGCTGGGCGGGAAGTGACGTCAAAACGTCAGTCCCGCCCAGCGTCTTAAACATTTTTTTTTTTTCTGAAATTTGAAAAATTACTTTTTTTTTTTTTTTTTTTTTCTTTTTTTGCATTTAAGCCTAAATATGAGATCTGAGGTCTTTTTGACCCCAGATCTCATATTTAAGAGGACCTGTCATGCTTTTTTCTATTACAAGGGATGTTTACATTCCTTGTAATAGGAATAAAAGTGATAATTTTTTTTTTTTAATTTATTTAGATGTATAAAATTATAAACTAATTAAAAATAAATAAGAAAACAAAAAAAAAAATGTAAAACGCCCCGTCCCGACGAGCTCGCGCACAGAAGCGAACGCATACGCGAGTAGCGCCCGCATATGAAAACGGTGTTCAAACCACACAAGTGAGGTATCGCCGCGATCGTTAGAGCGAGAGCAATAATTCTAGCCCTAGACCTCCTCTGTATCTCAAAAAATGCAACCTGTAGAATTTTTTAAACGTTGCCTATCGAGATTTTTAAGGATAAAAGTTTGACGCCATGCCACGAGCGGGCGCAATTTTCAAGTGTGACATGTTGGGTATTATTTTACTCGGTGTAACATTATCTATCACAATATATAAAAAAATTGGGCCAAATTTATTGTTGTCTTATTTTTTTATTCAAAAAAGTGTTTTTTTTTTTCAAAAAAAGTGCGCTTGTAAGACCGCTGCGCAAATACGGTGTGACAAAAAGTATTGCAATGACTGCCATTTTATTCTCTAGGGTGTTAGAAAAAAAAATATATAATGTTTGGGGGGTTTAAGTAATTTTCTAGCAAAAAAAACTGTTTTAGTCTCGTAAACACCGAATCTGAAAAACAAGCCCGGTGGGCAAGTGGTTAAAAAAGAAGTCGATAGCGCTTGTAGCAAACCAGTTGCTGGTATAGGTGGAGATGATGCATATGGAAAGAAACCCTGCCTTAACATGGGCTCGGATCAGGATATATGGAAATGAAGATAAAACGGCAGTAGTGTAATCCCGTTAATAAACACATTTTTATCACATTTGTGCATCATTTTAGGTTCACAAGCAGGCTAGTGTTAAAATGTTCCTTTTTTTATATTTTGTTGTTTACCACAATTAATTTTATTAATCATACTAGAGCTCCCATCAATATATTCACTTACAGGAGTACAGCCAGAGAAGATTGAAGGACTAAAACAGTCCTGTGTATAATGCATGCAGACATACACTGTGTAAGTAGCTGAGCAGGGGGCGTTTAGCAGGATGCAAAGAAAAGGCATCACATTGGTCTTCCCAGTGATTAGCTGTGCTGGGTAATGTCAAAAGAAATCTGACCACTGGAGTGTAAGTAGGCTGTGTTCCCAAGTAGAATGCAAAGAAAACTGACCATACTGGGATGTGCTTCCAGTTTTGAAATGGGAAAGCAGGGGATTGGAAGGATCACCAGGGATTTCACACAAAGAAGGCAATGCAAAAAAAAAAGAAAATATCAGAAATATCAAATTATGGGGCAACAAATACACATAGCTTGTAAGTGGTTTCAGGTTGACATCTGAAAATGTACCATTTGCTGGTATGTGATTTGATTGGTCTGGTCAGTAACTGAAATGTTTCATATGTGGATAGCTATTATTTTCTTTCCCTACTTTGTACAGTAGGTGACTGGGATATTGTGTCAATCTCGCTCCCTTTCTCGGCGAGATTGAGCACTTGCGAGCCCCATCGCGGGAGCCAGCGCCGAGCTGGCTTGCCGCGATGGAGACAAAGCCGTCATAGAAGCGACGGGGATCCGACGCGGATTCCCGCCAATTCTACACGTGGGCGGAGTTTGTTATGAATCCTGAAGGAGAAATCCCCGCCGGATTTAAAAAAAAATCCTGCATGGGTTCCCCCCTCAGGAGCATAACGGGCCCTTAGGTCTGTTATGGGTTGTAAGGAGACCCCCCCTACGCCGAAAAAACGGCGTGGGGGTCCCCCACAATCCATAACAGACCCGTATCCAAAGCACGCCGGCCGGTCAGGAAGGGAGTGGGGGGCGAGCGAGCGCCCCCCCCCTCCTGAGCCGTACCGGGCAGCATGCCCTCAACATGGGGGGGTTAGGTGCTCTGGGGCAGGGGGCGCACTGCGGCCCCCCACCCCAGAGCACCCTGTCCCCATGTTGATGAGGACAGGGCCCCTTCCCGACAACCCTGGCCGTTGGTTGTCGGGGTATGCGGGCGGGAGACTTATCGGAATCTGGAAGCCCCCTTTAATAAGGGGGCCCCCAGATACCGGCCCCCCACCCTAAGTGAATGAGTATGGGGTACATCGTACCCCTACCCATTCACCTGCAAATAAAAAGTGTAAACACAAATAAACCACACAGGGTATTGAAATATTTTATTAGTTGGCCGCCGGGGGGGGGTGTGTATGATCGCTTTTATAAAAGCGCCCCCCTCCGGCGGGCTTCTGTGGGGGGTGGGTGCCGCCGTCTGGTTCTCTTCCGCCGCCGGGGGGTGCTTTGATAAAAGCGCCCACCACCCGGCGGGCTTCTTTCGACGTCTTCGACGGCGGGGGGGTCTTCTCCCGCTCTCCGGGGTCTTCTCCCGCTCTCCGGGGTCTTCTCCCGCTCTCCGGGGTCTTCTCCCGCTCTCCGGGGGTCTTCTCCCGCTCTCCGGGGGTCTTCTCCGCTCTCCGGGGGTCTTCTTCTTCAGGACTCGCCGCCGCTATCTTCGTGTGTTAGCTCAATTACTAGCGGCGGCGGCCCCCTCTTCTGTGACGTCTTCGGCGGCGGGGGGGGTCTTCTCCCACTCTCCGGGGGTCTTCTCCCGCTCTCCGGGGGTCTTCTTCTTCAGGACTCGCCGCCGCTATCTTCGTGTGTTGGCTCAATTACTAGCGGCGGCGGCCCCCTCTTCTGTGACGTCTTCGGCGGCGGGGGGGTCTTCTCCCACTCTCCGGGGGTTTTCTCCCGCTCTCCGGGGGTCTTCTTCTTCAGGACTCGCCGCCGCTATCTTCGTGTGTTAGCTCAATTACTAGCGGTGGCGGCCCCCTCTTCTGTGACGTCTTCGGCGGCGGGGGGGTCTTCTCCCACTCTCCGGGGGTCTTCTCCCGCTCTCCGGGGGTCTTCTTCTTCAGGACTCGCCGCCGCTATCTTCGTGTGTTAGCTCAATTACTAGCGGCGGCGGCCCCCTCTTCTGCGACGTCGGCGTCTTCTTCTTCTGCTCTCCAGATGTTGACGCGACGCATCCTTCCGCTGTTATGCCGGGCGCGCGGCTCGCAGCGAAATATATAGGCCTGTCTTGTGACGTCGCAGTCCCATCATGCTCCGGTAGGTACCACGTGCTACCTACCCACGTGATACCTACCGGAGCATGATGGGACTGCGACGTCACAAGACAGGCCTATATATTTCGCTGCGAGCCGCGCGCCCGGCATAACAGCGGAAGGATGCGTCGCGTCAACATCTGGAGAGCAGAAGAAGACGCCGACGTCGCAGAAGAGGGGGCCGCCGCCGCTAGTAATTGAGCTAACACACGAAGATAGCGGCGGCGAGTCCTGAAGAAGACCCCCGGAGAGCGGGAGAAGACCCCCGGAGAGCGGGAGAAGACCCCCGGAGAGCGGGAGAAGACCCCCCAGCCGCCGAAGACGTCGAAAGAAGCCACCACCCCACAGAAGCCCGCCGGAGGGGGGCGCTTTTATAAAAGCGATCATACACACCCCCCCCCCCGGCGGCCAACTAATAAAATATTTCAATACCCTGTGTGGTTTATTTGTGTTTACACTTTTTATTTGCAGGTGAATGGGTAGGGGTACGATGTACCCCATACTCATTCACTTAGGGTGGGGGGCCGGTATCTGGGGGCCCCCTTATTAAAGGGGGCTTCCAGATTCCGATAAGTCTCCCGCCCGCATACCCCGACAACCAACGGCCAGGGTTGTCGGGAAGGGGCCCTGTCCTCATCAACATGGGGACAGGGTGCTCTGGGGTGGGGGGGCCGCAGTGCGCCCCCTGCCCCAGAGCACCTAACCCCCCCCATGTTGAGGGCATGCTGCCCGGTACGGCTCAGGAGGGGGGGGGGGCTCGCTCGCCCCCACTCCCTTCCTGACCGGCCGGCGTGCTTTGGATACGGGTCTGTTATGGATTGTGGGGGACCCCCACGCCGTTTTTTCGGCGTAGGGGGGGTCTCCTTACAACCCATAACAGACCTAAGGGCCCGTTATGCTCCTGAGGGGGGAACCCATGGCGGATTTTTTTTTAAATCCGGCGGGGATTTCTCCTTCAGGATTCATAACAAACTCCGCCCACGTGTAGAATTGGCGGGAATCCGCGTCGGATCCCCGTCGCTTCTATGACGCGCTCGCTGGAATGTGCTTTTACTATTCCAGCGAGTGCGAGATATCGGCAGCCTGTCGCCGAGATTCAGCGCGATGCTGGCGTGCTAAAAACACATTCTCGGCGGCAGGCACTGTAGCTATATCCATTTTCATAATATGTAAAAGCTCTGTTTGTTTTTGGAATTGGAGTTTTTTTGGAGCAATTTACACACAAGTTTGTTTTGACTTTTGCATGTGAGTGATTACACATAGTTTTTCTTTTCTCCACCGAAAAGATTTTCCTCAAAGTGGATGTCAACCCTCAGATATACCCAGTGAAGAGCTTTAGATGATACACAAATATGAAACCCATCTCCCTACATAAGTTATACATCTATATCTGCTGTCTTCAGCTTTATATACCGTTTAGCAGATCGTGTCTGTTTTCACTTCCTCATTCAACAGTAGCAGTGTAGTGATGGATGACACTGGGAGACGGCTGATTGGAGGAAAGGCTCAACCTCCTCCCCCCCCCCACAGATAGGCCGAGACTTTTTAGAGCTGCCATCTGAGTAGCTTTCTGCTAATCTATTTATAGCACCCTCCTTGACACAATTCAGGCTGTTTTTTTAACATTTGTCAGAAGTTATGCTGATAAGTGAAGAACTGAGCAGGAGAGAGCCACCGGACTTGGTGCTATGAAGAAAAATAGCAAACACTGCGGATATGTGCCCAACTCAAATTTCATGAATCTGATTTACATCCAGTTTTAAGGCTTCTTTCACACTAGCTGACTTCAAAGTTGTGCGCTTTTACACTCTATGGCATTGAAGATGTGTTAAAGTAATGCAGGAAACTTTTCTGAAGTCGCAGCGACTTCAGTACTGTCAATTGGGACGGCTGTCATAGAGATGCGTGGCATTTCACACGTCCTGTGGCTTTGGGTCTCGCAAGTGTGAAAGGAGCCATAGGACTTCTGTTTACTTAGATGGTGATAGCAGAGTTGTTTGTGCTGTTTGCAGAGGAAAACAAACATGTTTGCGAGCAGGATCAGCTTGTGCCAGGTTTGTGGGCATTTCTGGGGCACATACAGTGCCTGCCGCCGAGAATGTGTTTTTAGCACGACAGCATCGCGCCGATTCTCGGTGACAGGGTGCCGACATCTCGCACTCACTGGAATAGTAAAAGCACATTCCAGCGAGCGCGTCATAGAAGCGACGGGGATCCGACGTGGATTCCCGCCAATTCTACACGTGGGCGGCGTTTGTTATGAATCCTGAGGGGGAAGTCCCCGCCGGATTTTAAATTAAAATCTGGCATGTGTTCCACACTCAGGAGCATACCGGGCCCTTAGGTCTGTTATGGGTTGTAAGGAGACCCCCCTACACCGAAAAGACGGCGTGGGGGTCCCCCCACAATCCATACCAGACCCGTATCCAAAGCACGCTGGCCGGTCAGGAGTGGAGGCGAGCAAGCCCCCCCCCCCTCCTGAGCCGTACCGGGCAGCATGCCCTCAACATGGGGGGTCAGGTGCTCTGGGGCAGGGGGGCGCACTGCGGCCCCCCCACCCCAGAGCACCCTGTCCCCATGTTGATGAGGACAGGGCCCATTCCCGACAACCCTGGCCGTTGGTTGTCGGGGTATGCGGGTGAGAGGCTTATCGGAATCTGGGAGCCCCCTTTAATAAGGGGGCCCCCAGATACCAGCCCCCCACCCTAAGTGAATGAGTATGGGGTATCGTACCCCTACCCATTCACCTGCAAGAAAAGTGTAAACACAAATAAACCACACAGGGTATTAAAATATTTTATTAGTTGGCCGCTGGGGGGGAGGAGGGTGGTCGCTTTTATAAAAGCGCCCCCCTCCAGCGGTCTTCTTTCGACATCTTCGGCGGGGGGTGAGTCTTCTCTGTTCTCCGCGGGGTCATCTTCCACTCTTGATTTGGCGCTCTCCGGTGCCTTCTGCCGCCGCTTCTGTCACGACTTATTCTTCTTCTCTTCTCCAGATGTTGACTCGACGCTTCCTCCCGCTGTTATGCCGGGCGCGCGGCTCCCAGCGACTTATTTAGGCCTTTCTTGTGACGTCGCAGTCCCATCATGCTCCGGTAGGTACCACGTGGTACCTACCAGAGCTTGACCCCCCGGAGAGCGGGAGAAGACACCCCCCCCCCCCACTGAAGATGTCGGAAGAAGCCCGCCGGAGACAACGGCCAGGGTTGTCAGGAAGGGGCCCTGTCCTCATCAACATGGGGACAGGGTGCTCTGGGGTGGGGGGGCCGCAGTGTGCCCCCCTGCCCCAGAGCACCTGACCCCCCCCCCCCCCATGTTGAGGGCATGCTGCCCGGTACAGCTCGGGGGGGCGCTTGCTCGCCCCCACTCCCCTCCTGACCGGCCGGCTGGCGTGCTTTGGATACGGGTCTGGTATGGATTGTGGGGGGACCCCCACGCCATTTTTTCCGCGTAGGGGGGTCTCCTTACAACCCATAACAGACCTAAGGGCCCGGTATGCTCCTATGGGGGGATTTTTATTTAAAATCTGGCGGGGACTTCCCCTTCAGGATTCATAACAAACGCCGCCCACGTGTAGAATTGGCGGGAATCCACGTCGGATCCCCGTCGCTTCTATGACGGCTTTGTCTCCATCGCGGCAAGCCAGCTCGGCGATGGGGCTCGCAGGTGGTCAATGTCGCCGAGAAAGGGAGTGAGATTGACACAATAATATCGCAGTCACCTACTGTAAGTAGCTTTAAAGTTTTAGACCAATCGGGTTAATTCCTGGCCCGATTTTCATTTTTTTTTGTAAAAAATAAGATAATCGAAGGTAACATATTTTCATTTTTTTTTTTTTTGTTAATACCTGTAGCAAAACTTGCTTGCCATTTATTATTTTTCCAATCACAGGAGCAGAGATAGACTGTGAAGATAAGAATGGAAACACACCATTGCACATAGCAGCTAGATATGGCCATGAGCTCCTCGTTAACACTTTAATTACCAGTGGTGCAGATACAGCAAAGTAAGTAGACAATTCACTGAATTTTCTTGTTCTGTGTTTCTTTGTCACGGCACTAAAAAGTCACTATACCTTAACAAATTTGTATTAACTGGTTTATGTTAAAAAAAAAAAAAAAAAAAAGGTTATTCATGCATAGTAAAATATTTAAAGGTTACGTTCACCTTTACTGCTTTTACACAACCCCTCCTCCAGTGACACTGGAGCTGCTTTAACAAAAGATGTTGCCAAAAGCCTGGGTGCTGATTTTATTTCTTTGACAGTTTTTTTGGTGTGAATGGGTAGAACCCCATGCCGTTTAATTTTTTTTTATATACGGCTACAATCACATCAAGTTTTATATATGTATAAGTTTTGGCGTGGAGATGGGGGTTCTCCTTAAAATCCATACCAGTATGGTATGGTATTGGATGGGAACCCTACACTGTGTGTGTGGGTTTGTGTGTTTGGTGTGAGGACCCTCTTCAAGATCCTCAGAGCACAAGTCGCATGCCAAAGTCGGATTAGTCAAGATGATGATCCGACTTCAATGATCTTTAATGGGCTGAAGTAGGACCAAAGTGTTGCAGGAATCTTTATATGTTCTGGTGACTGTCATTTCCTGTACAGAAAGTGTTATTAAATACAACATTTTAAAACCCTTGCTTTCTAGAGATTTCCTTTTGCTGGTCGTACTTTAGAATTTTGCCCTATTCCTGCTGAATCGGCTGGAATTCAAGCCATGGGTGGTACTGTTGGCAACACTGGGCTCCACAAAAGTTCATTTGAAAAATTTACTGAGCTGGGTAGAAAATTCTTGGCCAAACGGCAATCGCATCCTATTTGATGTTTGGGTGTTCTGGCAGTAGTGGAAGCCATGGGTATTCTGTAACTGGCTGGGAATATCAAGTGATGTTCTCCCATTCAGTTGCAAGCTGAACAAGGAGAATCAAAAAAAAAAGTATTTTGGTTAGTGTTATATTTATACCTGCTGTGCCTTTTGGAACTGGAAGTTAAGGAAAATCTGCCCAAACGGACCCAGCAAAAAATCCTGACTCCTGGTGAAGTTGAATTTCTGTAAATGACTCGGTTCTGGTTCAATTTATTTATGTTTTTGTTTTTCCTTAAAGAGCTCAGTGTATACATGCAATGGGAAATTGTGAGTGTTTTGGGGAAGTTGTGCACTCTGTTATGAAGCATGGTTATTTGAGAGTTTAGTGTACCAATAAAATATCTCTTCCAGGCGAGGCATCCATGGAATGTTTCCTCTCCACTTGGCTGCCCTGAGTGGTTTCTCAGACTGCTGCAGAAAGCTCCTTTCTTCAGGTTAGTGTTTGTAGATGGGAGGATAATGTGATCATAAAATAGATTTTCAGTAATCATTTCCATGTTGCATTGATCAAATGTTAAAAATAACTTCTCCAGAAATATCTTCCATTAATATAGTATACTAGAATGACTACGAAATGTTGAGCATGTAAAAAAGTGTTGTTATTAGTGAAAATTATTCAGCATGTAACAGAATGTTTGGTATAGTAATTTAAAATTGTACTTGCCCGCTGTGCTAAGTGACTAATTTTAAGTGTTGTGGACTAAAACAGAGAATTGGCTGCTATAAAAAAAAAAAAAAAAAAATGACAGGGTTGTAATTGTAGCATCAACCATGATCCCAGTATAAACACCTCAATACGAGGCCATACTTGTATGTACAGTGTGATGCAGGTGGTTAAAGTATGTCCTCATTTTATCTCTGTAACCATATGCAACTGTGAAGCAATTCAAAGTCGACGGCACTGTTTTTTTTTTTTCATTTAGCAACTCGGCTCGCCCCCTGCCAGGAAGGATTTTTCTGCCTTCTATGCTCATTCTCTACTATAATAGGAATGGGCTTGGCCATGTTCAGGATCCTAGTCCCATCCCACCTACCCGATCACACCAGGAAGCTGACACTGCACACCGCTAATCACAGGCAAGGAGACATTTTCCAGCCCACAGCTGCACAAATCAGGAAATGTCTCGCTGCCTATAATTGGCAGGATCAGGCAGGTGGGTTGGGACAAGGATCTCAAACACGGTCAAGCCAATCTCTAGTAAACAATTTATCTGGTTCTAGTAAATATACCACATCTTTATAATTAAGATATCAAATGAGAGGGAAAAGCATGTTTGGATGTTTAAGATGCACCCCTTTAGTACGCTATTTTTCAGTGTTTATATGAAAAATGTTGGTGTTTTAATTACGTGCCTCAAAAGTCCAAACATTCTTTTGCCTCATGTGCAGGCCCTGTTATAAACAGAGAGCAAGTGCTGCCTGGGTATATAGGGTGAGCGGTGCTGCTCAATGAAGAAATAAAGTGCCTTTAAAGCTTTTTTTTACCGCTCGTTGGGAAATTGTAATTATGGTACGTATATCACCATAGCCTGGCCACAGGTTTACTTTAAAGTATAATTCGATGTGTATTGTTTACCTTTGTATCTATTGGGGGGGAAATAAAGTTGAACCTTTGTCAGGCTTTTATTGCTGTCTTTGTCTGAGTTTGGAAAGTATATTAATTCACGTGGAATCAACACTCAACATACATGATTACTATTCTTATTTTTAACATGCTTTTTGTTTAGGTTAATACTTTTTTTAGTGTTTGACACAATCTTGGCACAGTGTTGGAAAAGTTGTACATTGACATGACTCTTCTTATGCATGAGCTTCTTGAGAAATAATTATGTACTAATCTGTTTTATTTTTGTAGGGTTTGACATAGATACCCCAGATGACTTTGGCAGGACTTGTCTACATGCAGCTGCAGCTGGAGGGTATGTCTCAGTAACCTGCCTACACGTTAAGCAAAGAGTCAAGCTATAGAAAAAAACAGAGGAGGTAGTGTAAAATATGTGGTGGATGCAATTAGAGTAAGCTTAAAGTTTCAGTTTGAAAGTTCACTATTTAGTGCAGTGCCAGTTTAAAGCAAAAACTAAACGCTCCTATCCTTTGCAACCAAGGCATCTGCCATCGTAGCCTTTGGTTGATCTGCAGTTACCATGGTGGCTCACATCTGATAAGTTATGACACCTTTTGATGGCTTGGTTTGGTTGAGAGCTAACAGGCATTTACATCATGCCGTGAATTTGCGAATCCCTTAAATTGGGGAGTTTAGTTCCACTATAAAACATTTGCTTAAACATTTTGAACAAGGGCTTCGGCCAGATGGATTTTTAATGGACGGGTATCTGATTCACTCCGTTGCCCATTAATGACACTATGGAATAAGGCACTATGCTTCAGCTGCATAAACTTTATGCATTTCAGCTAGTTCCTCAGGAATCGGTTGACATTTGCTACATGAGTGGCCATTGATCAGCCACCTCCCACCGAATGCATCCCTTGATTTGAAAAAACAAAGCAGCGAGGTGGAATGTAGTTGGTCAAACAGTAACTGCATCCAATTGGATTCAGCCACGGTTCAAGTATTCTGACAGACGCCAGCTGTGGCAGTCAGAATATGATGGCCATAGCTGGAGATTACTCAATCTGTGCTGTATACTTTGAATGGGGTAATCATATTTGATTCAGTACTTTCCAGGTCCCTAACCTGGAACAACTATACAGGTGTGGAAAGTTAGAGACGTCCTGATCTGTTTAATTGGTCAGTAACTCAATGTATAGAAGCCAGAAACTTGGCATGACCTTCAGACAAACTTTTCATAAGTTAGGGCATGCTGCTAGCCTATTTAAAATGAAAAGCTCACAAATGTACTGCATTATAGTGCAGTAGGTTGAGCCTTACAAAAACCTGTGCCATTGGTGACCCCCTCCAACTAAAAATATTGTCTGCTGGTATATACAATTTCTTCAGAATGAAGGAATATAGAAATGTTAGGGTATCAGTGATTCCTTCACACTTGTTTTGCTCAGAATCGGTTCACTTTTTACTCTGTGAAGATGTTCAGAGTTTTACCCAATTGATTTGAACATGCTGCTATTGGTTGTGTTTTTTCAGCCCTTTCAAAATCTAATTTTCAGGAACCTGGAGTGTTTGAATTTGTTGCTGAATACAGGTGCTGATTTCAATAAAAAAGACAAATTTGGGAGGTAAGTTTCTTTTACTTGGGAGATAAAAATCACGCGACTCTTCTTGAGCATTTTGCTATTTTTATAGAATGTTTTAATTGTAAAATATTTACAGTTACATGCACACATAAGCTGCTTGTATTGTCAGTGGGCAAGATGCTTATTTCCTGACTCCATTATTAACATTGTGCTAATTGATCATTGTTAATAACCTCCGGGCCACTGCCTGACATCATTCATGCAGCCTGCATGTTCAGGGCTTTGCAGGGATCACTTTTTCCCTGCTTGGCCACAGCTTTATGGGTAAATTTGCCTCATCCTGGTAGGCGGAGCCTACATCACAGGCTGCAGCACTGTACAATGCAATCAAGATTGAAGGGGCGGGGGGGGGTTATGCGAGGAGAGGCAAGCTGCGAAAGAGGGTGGATCCCAGCAATGGGGAGCACACTGACCGGCTGGGTAAGTGGACATGCTGAGCTCCTGTTGACCAGTGTAAGGGGGCATTCTGAGTGGAGGTAGCGCACTGACCTCCAATATAAGAGGACACTTAAACTTATGACCACTGCACTTTGCAGAACAAGCAATTGCATAACCTTGTCCCCTGCACTGTTTTAAATTGCAGTCCTGACTGCAGCACTGTATACACTAGTCTTCATAATCCTATCTACGTAATAAGCTTTTTTTCTTTTTTAGGTGGTTTGGGCTTGAAAGCTGTTATAAGAATTAACTTGGCCCTGGTTTTAGAATCGAAAACCTCTGTAATGGAACGCTATTAACCACTTAAGGACCGCCGCACGCACATTTACGGCCACAGAATGGCACGGCTGGGTACAAGGGCGTAAATTTACATCCTCGCCCAGTATCGGGACCCCCTCCGCGGCGTGCGGCGGTCCCCGGGAGCGATCCGGGACGAGCGGGCGGATGTCCGTGTTTGCCCGCCCCCCCGCGATCGCTCCCAGCCAATCGCTGCGCTCCCCCTTCGTGTCACTTCCTCCTCCTGTGTGTAAACACAGGAAGGGGGAAGTGATGTAATCTCTCATCGCAGCGGTATTTCCAACCGCTGCGATGAGAGGAACACCTCACAGTAAGTGGGCACTAACACTACACTGACATACACACACATAGGCACACTTAACCCCTTGCGATCTGCCCCCCCTGTCACAGTGTCACTGAATGCAGTGATCTAATCACTGCATTTAGTGTCAGTGTGACAGGCAGTGTAAAAGTCAGTTAGTGTTAGGTTCAGGATAGCCCCCCCACCCCCCCTAATAAAGTTTTAACCCCCCGATCACCGCCCTAGTTAACCCTTTCACTCCCTATTGCCAGCGTCACTAAGCGATCATTTTTCTGATCGCTGTATTAGTGTCGCTGTTACCGCTAGGTAGCTATTTTTTTTTATTGCGATTTATTTTTTTACTAAAGACATGTGGCTAAATACATTTTGGCCTAAATGTTTGACTAAAATTTAGTTTATTTGATTTTTTTTTTTTTAACAAAAAGTAAATAGTGTTTTTATTTCAAAAATGTCGCTCTATTTTTGTATATAGCGCAAAAAATAAAAATCGCAGAGGCGATCAAATACCACCAAAAGAAAGCTCTATTTGTGGGAAGAAAAGGACGCAAATTTTGTTTGGGAGCCACGTCGCACGACCGCGCAATTGTCTGTTAAATCGACGCAGTGCCGAATCGCAAAAACACCTTGGGTCATTTACCAGCGTATTGGTCCGGGTCTTAAGTGGTTAAGGGCTCTTTGAAAAGCGGGTGCCAGACTGAAACTCCTGCTTTTAGCCATAAGGATGGCTAATATGACAAGCCAATATTGCGGTGTCTCTATTAGGTGCAAATTTGCATTGGATCTTGGTCAATAAAATTATTAAATGCTTTATTATAGCAGCACATGTAGCATTTTCTGTGCAGATGTGTAAAAGAATGATGGTCAACTTTCTTGATATCAGTAGTTTAAAATCCAGTCCTTAACATAACAAGGGCTGCATATAATCAGTGAATGTAATGCTGCAGACATGCAACAGGAATCTCTTGCTATAAGAAATGATCAGACTAGACTTCTTTTTTTCCACAAGAGATTGTAAAACTGGGAACATGCTTATAGGCGTTGGAGACCTATAAGCTTTAGGTTGAAATGGGTTTGAGACACTATGTAGGACTGGAAGTGATCGCTGCTATTGCGGGCAATAGGCAAATGCAGGTTAATGTTTGGAGAGACTTGAGGCTACACAGCACATGCCAAAAAAGTCACAGGCTTCTATCGGGGCTTTAAAACTTATCAAAGGAAGCTGAAAAAAAAAAATTCATGTTTGCTAATCTTTTAACCGTGTATTTCTAAACTTTTTTTTTTTGAAGAACACCACTGCACTATGCTGCTGCCAACTGTAACTATCAGTGCCTGTTTGCACTTGTGGGATCTGGAGCCAGTGTCAATGACCTTGATGAGAGGGGCTGTTCCCCACTGCACTATGCAGCTGCATCAGATACAGATGGCAAGTAAGTTGTCTTCACATCTTGTATGTTGAGTATTTCTGCTTGCATTACATTTTTCAGAAGTTAGTGGTTTCACAAGACAAATGCTATGTGCAGTGGAACTTAAGCATTTGTCTGTGTTGACGATAGAGCATGTGGCCTTTTTAAGAAGGGTGTTCTGAACTTGTTCTCTATGCCAGTGCTGACTGTCACGCAGCCTGCTATCTCCACAAAGAATCACTTGTTTTCGCTCCCTACCCAGCCTTTTTTTTTTTTTTCCCAGTAATTTTCAGCCACACTAAGGCCATCTCTAATTAAAAGGACAGCTCCATTCACCTTTCATAAAGAAAATTGTGTTTTGCACAGTTCAATCTTTGTACTTGAATCTTTTTTTTCCTTTTTCAATAGTGGGGGGAAACAGGTGCTGGTGATTTTTATTATAATATAGGTTATATAACACCAACAGTGTGTTATGTCCGATGCAGAAAAAATAACTAGGTAAGTTTGTGGGTGAGGGATAAGTTAACCTGTGAGGTGCAGACACCATTTCCCTCTGGTGATCTGTTACAGGGCCTATATCTTTGGCCTACTGTTCTTTAGCTGGAACAAACACCAATGCTTGAAAACTTGCCGTGAAGAGTGAAATAAAATTGGGAAACAAGGCCTTTTTTTTAATCAATTTTTTTTATTATACTACATACAAATGTCAGATTGATCCATGAATTATCAAAAATGGGAAAACACACACACAACAAATCTAGTAATGGTGGCGATCTGCAACTTAGCGCGGGACTGTGATAGTGCGGTATACAATCTGACACTGGGTCGGAACTAACGGCTACTGGCATCCTAAATGACACTAATACAGTGATCAGTGATAATATACACTGTTTTTATTTCCTGCCTTGCAGGGACACAAGACCGCCATATCCCTGCTTAGGCCCTTTTCACATAGGGACGGATCCACTTGCAGCGATCCGCCAGCTCAGCAGGAGATCTCCCATGACAGGTCCCTCTCTGCTCACTGAGCGGGGAGGGGCTTGTCCAGCACCGCTGTCTCCTATGGAGAGAGAGTACGAAAACGGACAGCATGTCTGTTTTCATCATATCTCACCTGATCCGATCCGCCATGGACTGATGGCGACGTATCACCATCCGTCTGATTTGATCGGATGTCAGCGCACATGTCACCGCTGACATCCGGCGCTCTATAGAGAAGCATTGAGTGCCCGTTCAGGTCCACCGGAAAAACTGACAGACTGATCTGAACGATCCGACCGTGTGAAAGGGGCATAATGGTCCGATCAGGTTCGCCTGAAAAACTGACAGGCGAACCTGATCAGACAGCCCATGTGAAAGAGGCCAAGCAATGAGATGACAAATAAAATCCTTTTAATTAAGTAAAAACTTAGCTTTTTTTTTTTTTTTTCTCTTAAAAAAAAAAAAAGAAGCTATGTGAACCAGCTGCACACTCGCCATTAGGCAAAGGGTGTTAGATGGCGGCCAGAGCGGTGCTCTGCGATCGCGCTGCGGAGTGCACGGAGACGCAGGTTACCCCAGCTTGCTAATTCTAGTCGAACCCTGCTTTGGAGTATACCTCTATGCTTGTATGTTAATTTTTCTCTTAAGTTTATGGTTAAGTTTCTCAACCCATTGATTATGGGTTGGAAAATCGGCAGATAACCATTTTTGTAAAATAACTTTGTGCTAAATATAAAAATCTTATCCACATAGTATGCATCTCTACTAAGGCCGTTCTTGGTATAACTACTCTGAAGTATAGACAAAATGTTGGCCCTGCTATATTTCAGTGTATGTGCACAAGTTCGAGACTGGATGTCTTATCAGAGCTACTGAAATAAACCTCTGACCTGGAGAGCAAATTCCACACACAGTTGATAAAATTTATTGAGTACCATGTACCAAATCCCTTTGTTCTACCACAATTCAAAACCCTTCAGCTTTTCAACTGTTCTTACTGTGCTTCTGTCTCTGGTTGTACTTCCCCCTTCACTAATCTCTTCCTTACTCCGGAATTCATACCAGTAACTTAAGCCATGATACTAAATGTATTTTTTGCCTGAGTGGGAAATGGGCACTGCACCAATTTTTACTGTGCTTGCACTGTATTGCATGATTGCAAAACCACCACTGAAACCTCTGCAGATTGTCTAAGTGAATTACAAGTGCAGTGATTACCGTACTGAACTTGTAGTCCACTGGCACTTCCTCGCGCTCTGTAGCTGAAAGCCCATAACTCTGTACAATCAAGCTGCTGGAGGAAGAGTCTGCAGGAGCCTGCGCATTGCACCTACAACCCACTGATTGCGGTTGCAATGCTTCCTAGGCTCTTTGGCAAAATAATAAATGCACCAATTTTTATTGCAAAAGGTGGACTTATCCTTTAAGACCTGGGCCATTCCTGCTGTGGATCCAGCCGTTTTCTGCCTTAAGGTTCTACTATTCTGTTCAAATTTTCTAGTGTTTTAAAAATCTTGTCAATAAAAAAAAAATAGAATTCTCCCTAGAAGATCCAACACTATAAACCGGTCATTGCTGTTATGTCTATCTGCATGACTCTTGGTTTTTGGGCCAAGTTTATTGATCTCAATTTAATCCTTGCAGACCATTTGGTTTGCCAACAGTTGCAACGCATGCCTGTTTCCTTGCGCTGTTTGTAGAAGAGAGATTTTTACCTATAAAATAATATCTTATTTTGTACAGTACAAGGCACAGGCTGAGTATTCATAGACCCTGGATTATAGGCTGGTGCCTTTTTAGGTGATTGGACTCTGGCAAAAACTTTTGGAAATGCACCCCTAAGATAGATAACCATACCCCACTCCTCAGTTTTTGCTAATGTCCTATGGTGATTTAGGGAGAAATCACTCTTGATTTAAAGAGGAGCTCCAGCCGCGAATTTTTTTTTTTAAAGTCAGCAGCTACTAACAGTGTAGCTGCTGACTTTAAATAAGGACACTTACCTGTCCTAGGCGCCCGCGCTGACGGCCCCCCCCCCCCCCCCTGATGCCGGTCCCACGATCGCTCCGGGTCCCGCGCCGCCATTCACACTATGGGAAACAGGCAGTGAAGCCGTACGGCTTCACTGCCCATTTCCTACTGCGCCTGCGTGAGTCTCACGCTGGCTTGTGAATGGGCGCGCTGCTCTCTGAGAACACACACAGTTCCCAGAAAGCAGCGCGCCCCATTCACTAGGAGAAGGAGAAGAAGAAAAGGCACCGCGGAGTGGAAGAGGCAGATTACGGACTTCCGCATAGCAACAGCTATTTCGGGTGAATATTTTTATTTTTTTTCAGTTTTTTTTTATTTTTTAAACAACATTGTAAAATGTTGTTTTCCTGGGTGGAGCTCCGCTTTAACTACTTTTTATTTTAAGATTCTTGGATTAACTCTTCATTGTCTTTTAATACAACAATAGAAACCATACATCCATATTTGTGCAACCTCTGTAAAATCCCACTCAAAACCAAGCTCCTACCCCCCCCCCCCCCCCCCACAAAAAAAAGTGTAAGGGGGCGAGGAGTGCTTAAAGTGGAAGTTCCACATTTGGGTGGAACTCCGCTTTAAAATGGCCTCAGGGAGCGAACTGCAGCACAGCCTGTGACTGTTATCCACAGCTGTACTTGTTTTTCCTGCTGTGTAAAAGGGGCCGGGGGTGTCTCTTCCCTCCAATCGCATAATGAGTCGGCACAAAAGGCAGTCACGCACCTGTACGTGATTGTGTCTGTAGCTGCCGCCCGCTCTAAGTATATTTATCGTGGGCAGTTGGCAGGTAGTTAAAGGTTATTTTAACACACTGCATCTGCTTTGGTAGATTGGTTAATTTGTATAATGCTTTATAGCTGCATCTGACTGTATTGATGATCACTTTCTCTCAACAGTACTCGTAGATGGCTAGTACAGTATCTATAGGTACATAATGTTCTATGTAACAACTGCTTTTATCGTTTTAAATCTGGCAAAGACCGGTTTTTATTTTTGTCTAAGCTTTTAGTTGAATATATGTTGGTTGCTGTGCAAGGATATTGTATAAAAGCTGTAAACCTCAAATGTGATTCAGATTTTTGAACCATAGCACGTTTCTGCCACCTGATGACCTGTGTGTGTGTGTGTGTGTGTGTGTGTGTGTGTATATGTATATATCATTTATATTATATTTTTTATTACACATTCTATATAAAATACATTTTGATTTGCAGCTTCATCTGTCAAAATGTTTTTTGGGGGTAGATCTGAAATTCAATTGATTTTTCTCATTCACTGAGGGACACCGGATGTGTTTAAAGTTTGGGTTATACTGCCACATACATAATTAGATCATGGCAAACAAAATTGTATACCAGCTCTGGGTAAGCCTGCATATTGCCTGAATTCCTCCAGGTTTTTTTTTTTTCTTCTTTCTTTTTGCTAGTCCTAGGAGGGGTAGGAGTTTTTTTTTTTTCTCTTCTTCTCTTCTTCTCTCGGCCCTGCTGCTTTTAAAATCTCTCCCGTCTATTTGCTAGCACTTTTTTTTTTTTTTTTTTTTTTTTTATGCATCCCTTATTGGAGCTTTGGCTCTTCAGTTGCAGCTTTAGGTAGCACAGTTGTCCTCAGCTTGGCTTTTGGAGTGCAGCATCCAAACCCCACTAGACTGGGTTAAAATCACCCACAGCGGAGCTTTGTCGGTGCCCGTTGATTTTAATGGACAGGGGCGCTTTAGGAGTGGTGTACACACGGCTCCTACAGCGCCTCAAAGATTCGGCTAGCAGAACGCTTTTGAGCATTCTGCCAGCGCACCACTCCAGTGTGAAAGCCTACAGGCTTTCACACGAGTGAAAGGAGAGGCTTTCAGGGTGCTTTGCAGGCGCTATTTTTAGCACTATAGCACCTGCAAAGCATCCCAGTGTGACAGGAGCCTAAAAGTACAGGATTTACTTGTTAATTCTACCATTGCTGTGTCCATCCTTGGGTCATTTTAAAACCACTTAAGGCTACAAAGACTTTTCCTTTAAATCCACTTTTACGATTGTTTCTCTGTTTGAATTTGGAAACCTAACCTAATAGTATACATTTGCCCTTCAAGCACTGACAAGCCTTACACTCTGTTTAGCCAAGGTTTTATGTAAAACTGTTCTATTCCATTCTAGTGATCCTCTTTACCCCTCACTTGCCCAGGCGGTTCGTTGCTCAGCTAGATTACAAGGATCTTATGTCCCAAGGACTAATTTGGCGCCCGGCTTCAGAGGGATTGGACATCAAGACTGATTTTTTATTTTTTTTTTCTTGGCTAAAAACTATGAAGTCTATTTTTGGCAAGGTCTATCATTGTAATTAAAGCAGAGTTCCACCCAAAATTGGAACTTCTGCTTAACCCACTCCCCCTCCCCCTTGCATGCCACATTTGGCATGTAATTTTTTTGGGGGGGGAGTGGGGGCTTCAGGAGTAAGGATGAGCTCCGGCGTGTTCGCATGGTACACGTGCAGAGCCCGCCAAGAAGTGTGCACGGCGCTGCGCTAATCACAGCCAGGGAGACTTTTCCCGATGCTTGGCTGCAGAGATCGGGAAATGTCTCCCTGGCTGTGATTAGCGCAGCGCCGTGCACACTTCCTGGTGGGCTCTGCGCTTGTACCATGCGAACACGCCGGAGCTCATCCTTATTCAGGAGGAGTGGGACTTCCTGTCCCACTTCCTGCTTCCGCCGAGGGGCTGGTTAAGCGATTAAGCTTAATCGCCTACAGCAGCCCCTCCCTGTAGGCGATCGCATGGGACACATGACAGGTCCCATGCAATCGCCTGTCCAATCAGTGGCGGGCCGCGCCGCTCGCGCACACGCAGTGGGTGCCCGGCCGTGACAGCCTTTGGCCCACAGTTGCAATGAGGACGCCGGCCAGGGAGGGGCGGAGAGGAGCAGAGCCCCGGTCGGCGCGTCGCTGGAACGCTGAAGCAGGTAAGTGATTGTTTATTAAAAGCCAGCAGCTACACTTTTTGTAGCTGCTGACTTTTAATAAACAAAAATATTGGCTGGAACACCCCTTTAATGGCATATTTCACTTGATGTGTGTCTCAGAGCTTCCACCCCAGAAGTTTCTCGGAGGGAAGAGTCCTCTTCTTCCTGCAGATGCTTTTTAGAGGTCTGTTTCAGAAGCCAATAGCCTTGTGACAGATTTGATTCTGTTTTTTTCTTGTGCCCAGGAAACCACCACTGGGACCAGTTGGCATTCCTCTTTATTCACCAACAAGGTCATTTTCTTTAGAACAAATGCCTTTGCAAGGAGATCGTGTGAACTGGCAGCTTGATCTTGCAAGGTACTCCACCACTCAATTGTCCTGCTTTTTGACAGTCCTCAATATTTGTCAGTGGGATGAAAGAAAACAGGATGATTTATTTATTTTCCTCACTTGAAATCCTTTTCTTGGAGTTCATTTAGGGGGACACGCCCCACCTCCTTTGTCTTTATGACCATGCTTTTGGCACTACTTTGCTACAAAACTGAGGCATGCTAGTAGTAGGAGTTATTCTGTGCTGGCCTACAGTGTTTTTTTGCAAGTGTCCAGTCCTTTTGTAGACGGCAGTATAACCCAAAGATTCCTGTCTAATTACAGTCAGGTCTAAAAACAATTAAAAGCCAAAAGTACTGTTTTTGCTTTTAATTGTTTTTTTTGGGGGGTTTGCATAAGTGTCCATAACAATCAAGCTGAAACAGCATTTGCATGCTCTGATGCAAGTCGTCCTTAACCACTTAAGGACCGCCTCCTGCACATATACGTCAGCAGAATGGCACGACTGGGCACATGCACGTACAGGTACGTGCTGTGCTAGTGCCCAGCCGTGGGTCACGGGACCACGAGAAGCTCCGGGACCACATCACAGCTGGAGTGCGACGATCGGTCCACAGAGCTGAAGAACGGGGAGAGCCGGGTGTAAACATGGCTTCCCCGTACTTCACTGTGGCAGCAGCACCGATCGTGTCATCCCTCTTATAGGGGGGGACACAATCGATGACGTCACACCTACAGCCACACCCCTCTACAGTTGTAAACACACTTCAGATCACACATATCCCCATCATCGCCCCCTGTGGTTAACTCCCAAACTGCAACTGTCATTTCCACAGTAAACAATACATTTTAAATGCATTTTTTTTGCTGTGAAAATGACAATGGTCCCAAAAATGTGTCCAAATTTTTTGAAGTGTCCGCCATAATGTCGCAGTCACGAAAAATAACGCTGATCGCTGCCATTAGTAGTAAAAAAAACTAAAAAAAATCCTAAAAATGCAATAAAACTATCCCCTATTGTGTAAACACTATACAATTTGCACAAACCAACCGATAAACGCTTATTGTGATTTTTTTTTTTTTTACCAAATATAGCTAGAATACGTATCTGCCTAAACTGAGGGAAACATTTTTTTATATATATATTTTTGGGGGATATTTATTATAGCAAAAAGTAAAAAATATTGCATTTTTTTAAAAATTGTCGCTCTATTTTTGTTTATAGCGCAAAAAATAAAAACCGCAGAGGTGATCAAATACCACCAAAAGAAAGCTCTATTTGTGGGGAAAAAAGGACGCCAATTTTGTTTGGGAGCCACGTCGCACGACCGCGCAATTGTCAGTTAAAACGACGTAGTGCCGAATCGCAAAAAGGGGCAAGGTCCTTTACCTGCATTTTGGTCCGGGTCTTAAGTGGTTAAGGCTTACTGTGCCCAGACTTGCCATGGAGAATTAATCCAGCTCTGGGGCAGTCCTCTTATCTTTTTTCAGTGAGATAAAAACAGACAGAGAAACTTGCTGTAAGTGACAGGTGATTTACATATCTCATGCACAAGCCTGAGAGGCATTCTGTGTATTTCTGGATCCCCTCCTTATTCTCCACGTCTCCCAGGATTGGCTGCTCCACACCTCAGCATGATTGGGCATGCTGAGGTCATGTGGTGACTTTTTTGGTTTTGACTGGATGTTGGTGATCATAGCAGAAGTTCAGTGTAAAATACACAGGAGAAAATGACCTACCCACAGAATCTGCCGTTTTTCAGGTCATATAACAGAGGGGAGATATTTGACAGGTAAAGATACATCTAGGAGGCATGTATATCCTTATAGATAACCACTACGGCAGTAATTTAGAAAGGATGAGTGTTTACATCCACTTTAATAGAATCAAAGCCTTTACTGCCATAAAATTGGAAAAACCCAATCATTCCTGTGTAATGTGTGGGAGACTAGAGGTCGACCGATATGGGTTTTTCTATGGCCGATGCCGATGCCGATATTTAGAAATCGGGGCGGCCGATGGCCGATATACAATGCCGATTTTTGCGGCCGATATTTTGGGCCGATTTTTTTTTTTTTCCCCCATTTCGTAAAGTTTAACAGTTTAGTTAAATAATGAAGAATGGATACAGAAAATTGCATAAATTAACTATTTATTTATAGAGGGATGGGTGGTGCTGCGTTGTGGAGAGGGATGGGTGGTGCTGCGTTGTGGAGAGGGATGGGTGGTGCTAGGCGTGGGTGGTGCTGCATTGTGGAGAGGGATGGGTGGTGCTAGGCGTGAGTGGTGCTGCGTTGTGGAGAGGGATGAGTGGTGCTGCGTTGTGGAGATGGATGGGTGGTGCTAGGCGTGGGTGGTGCTGCGTTGTGGAGAGGGATGGGTGGTGCTAGGCGTGAGTGGTGCTGCGTTGTGGAGAGGGATGGGTGGTGCTAGGCGTGAGTGGTGCTGCGTTGTGGAGAGGGATGGGTGGTGCTAGGCGTGGGTGGTGCTGCGTTGTGGAGAGTGATGGGTGGTGCTGCGTTGTGGTAACGCAGATAATTGATTTGCAGTGCATTGTGAAAATGGAAGAGGATGAGAGTTACATTGTGAAGAGGATCTCCACAATGTAACTCTGATATACACCCAGAGTCATCCTCATCCATTTTCTCAATGCCAGCCTCAGCCAGGTTTCACTTTAAAAATACATTAATAAATAAATTGAGCAGGGGGGGCACAGTAGCACACAATTTTAGGCAACTTACCCTCCATATATGCTGGTATGCTAATCTATCTGCATGCACTTGATAGGCTAGGTGTATGTGGATGAGATGACCAGCCAAGAGATGGTGGGGTAAGACAGACAGGCAGGGGGTGGGGTGAGACAGGCAGGGGGTGGGGTGAGACAGGCAGGGGGTGGGGTGAGACAGGCAGGGGGTGGGGTGAGACAGGCAGGGGGTGGGGTGAGACAGGCAGGGGGTGGGGTGAGACAGGCAGGGGGTGGGGTGAGACAGGCAGGGGGTGGGGTGAGACAGGGAGGGGGTGGGGTGAGACAGGGAGGGGGTGGGGTGAGACAGGGAGGGGGGGGGTGAGACAGGGAGGGGGGGGGGTGGGGGTGAGACAGAGAGGGAGGGGGGTGGGGGTGAGAGGGAGGGGGGTGGAGGGTGAGACAGAGAGGGAGGGGGTGGAGGGTGAGACAGAGAGGGAGGGGGTGGAGGGTGAGACAGAGAGGGAGGGGGTGGAGGGTGAGACAGAGAGGGAGGGGGTGGAGGGTGAGACAGAGAGGGAGGGGGTGGAGGGTGAGACAGAGAGGGAGGGGGTGGAGGGTGAGACAGAGAGGGAGGGGGTGGAGGGTGAGACAGAAGGGGGAGTGACAAAGAGGGAGAGGGTGGGGGTGTGACAGAGATGGGTGAGACTCCCCCCCCCCCCCCCCCCCCTCACTTTTCCCCAGCTCTTTACCCCTCAGCTGTTTCCTGCACATGCATTGCACAGTCGCCCGGCACTGCCATTCTCACTGGTGGAACAGACAGAGGGAATGAATGGCATGTGCTGTGTGTGTGTGCACGGACCAAGTACCTTGAGGTAGGCTCCTCCTCGCCGGTCTCTTCCCTTATCCTGGGCGGTCAGCCTCCTCCTGGTTCCTCGAGTCCTTCCTACTGCAGCTGCTCACTGTTCATTTTCCCGCCCTGCGCTTCTCTCTGCCTATGGATCACTATGTCGCGTCAGCCGGAAGTGACAACGTCTTTCAGTGCCGCGATGCAGGAGCACGGTGGGCACACTCACAACGCTCCGCTGCAGCTCTGCAAGTGTGTAGCGGCGGCCCCGGTGGCACCCCTCTGGCTGGTGCGGCTCGCTCCCCCATAGAAACACCTCTGGCACTGGTGACTGGTCAGTACATTACTGCAGGGCAGGCGGCCATGCGGGGCCGGATATTGTAGCCGCAAATCGGCCGATTTTTTCACAATAATCGGCCGATGCCGATTTCACAAAAACGGCCAAATATCGGCCGATATATCGGCCGACCGATATATCGGTCGACCTCTATGGGAGACTTTTTTTTTTTTTTTTCTAAAGACCTGTTAAGTTGATATTTGTAGATGTGCAGTTTCTTGGAATGTTTAAAGTGAAAGGTTGCATTTTACTTTTAATGTTCACTATATAGCCATGCAATGAAGACGTGTACAGCGAAAAAATAGATCTGTTAAAATCTTGTATTTTTCTGTAGATGTGTGATGGCAGTTGCAATCCTGTTCATTCTAGCATTCCATTTTATGGTGGATTGTAATGTATCCACAGGGCTGCTAAAGCTAAAAAGAAAAAAAAAATTGCTTTTTTTTTTCTTGCTTTTTTTTTTTTAATAGACTATTCATTTTGTCTGTTCGTGAATCTGGGTAACTGCTAATATAAAAATTGGCTAATACTACACAACATGGCTAAAATATTGTCTCTTTGATACTTTAACTTCATTAGGGCTTGGTACAATTATGCAATGTCTGTACCCTCATTCACGATCATTCTAAAAAACATGGAACTAAGGGCATACAGAAGTCGACCTCTTTAATTTTCTCCTGAATGAAACTTGCTTAGCCGGAATTTGGTACCTACAAGGATGGCTTCCTATGTCTGGCACCTCCACTAGTTGCTTTAGGGCTTGTGTGCAAAAACGCTTGGTAAATCTTATCTGGACATGTCCTAGGGTTAAAAAGTTTTGGATTTATAACGTTATAGATTAATAATCTTTATATTTCTGGCATCATGGGTGGCAGTCGCTAGGTCATGGAAGTTTTAATTTATCCCGTTTTCACTGAGCAATACAAAGTTAATTTGGATAATGACAAACGAAAAATGCCATTTTGAATGATAAAATAGGTTTATTTGTAAACAAACATAGAATCCCTTGATATAGTGGGGGAGATTTACTAAACAGGTGCACACAGAATCTGGTGCAGCTGTGCATAGTAGCCAATCGGCTCCTAGCTACAGCTAGTTCTGTCAAGCTTTGGCAATAAAGCCTAGCACCTACGGTAATAACTATGCAGATCTTCACCAGACTGAGTGCACTAGTTTTAGTATATCCCTAGTGCATAAATAACTTTTTTAGAAGGACGAAACAGACGAATGTAGCTTTTTAGAACGCTATCCTGCATCTCGTGTTTTGTCTTTTATTCCCCCTTTTTCCCCCTTCTTTTCTCCCAATATATTTGATTGCAAGTTCTTGGTCTGATTAATGTACGTTCTCTCTGGCTATTGATTTTGACTTCCAAATCTGAGTAGTCTGTCGAAAGGGAAATTCATTACGGACGTTCAGAAAGTGAGTTCATCAGCATTCAGCTCTTAACAATTTTGCAAACCCACTGGGAATATTTTTCTTGTTCATTACCCCCATATAGCTTCTTTACATGTATGGCCATATTAAAAACTTTAAATTAAAATTATTCTAAAAGATACTTGACAATTTTTTTTATTTTTTGTTCCACGTTTACTTCATTAACAGAGTGTTTGTCTGTTTGTTTTTATGAAGATGTAGTGTTTTTTTTCTGAAACAAGAGGATCCTTTGTTGAATAACTTATTTTCTTTTATAGGTGCCTGGAATACTTATTAAGAAATGATGCAAACCCAGGGATCAGGGACAAACAAGGGTACAATGCAATTCATTATGCAGCAGCTTATGGACATCGTTTATGTTTAGAACTGGTAGGTAGAAGTCTAAAACATAATTGGGGGGTGTTGACTCTAAGGGCCCTTTCACACGTGCGGACCGTTCGTCCGTTTTTTTACGGATGAAAAACGGACCGCAATGCATCCCTATGGGATAGCGGACGTTAGCGGATGAGCATCCGCTAACGTCCGTTTGCATCCGTCTCCGTTAAGCTCCGTTTTTTTGAACGGAAGAAAACCCTATTTTTCTTCCGTCAAAAAAACGGAACGGACGAAAAACGGATGTTAGCGGACGATCCGTTTAACATCCGATCCGCTAACATCCGTTTTTCATCAAAATATGTAATAAAAAAAAAGTTCTAAAAAAAACGGATGAAAAAACGGATGAAAAAACGGATGAAAAAACGGATGAAAAAACGGATGGAAAAACGGATGGAAAAACGGATGAAAAACGGATGAAAAACGGACGAAAAACGGATGAAAAACGGACGAAAAACGGACGAAAAAACTGATCAACTGATGAAAAAAACGGACCTAAAAAACGGTCCGCACGTGTGAAAGGACCCTTACTAATACACATTGGAGCTAATTCACTGAAACTTGGGCAGACATAATCTGGAGCAGCTGTGCATTGTGACCAATCGGCTTTCGTATTCAAGTTTCTCAGGTAAACTTTGGCTGCTTGCCATGCACAGCAAACCCAGGTCTTGAATTTAACCACTTAAGACCCGGACCAATACGCTGCTAAATGACCCAAGGTGTTTTTACAATTCAGCGCTGCGTCGCTTTAACAGACAATTGCGCGGTCGTGCGACGTGGCTCCCAAACAAAATTTGCGTCCTTTTTTTCCCACAAATAGAGCTTTCTTTCGGTGGTATTTGATCGCCTCTGCGATTTTTATTTTTTGCGCTATAAACTAAAATAGAGCCACAATTTTGAAAAAAACACACAATTTTTTTACTTTTTGTTATAAAAAATCAAATAAACTAAATTTTAGTAAAACATTTAGGCCAAAATTAATTCAGCCACATGTCTTTAGTAAAAAAAAAAAATCGCAATAAAAAAAAATAGCTACCTAGCGGGAACAGCGACACTAATACAGCGATCAGAAAAATGATCGCTTAGTGACGCTGGCAATAGGGAGTGAAAGGGTTAACTAGGGCGGTGATCAGGGGGTTAAAACTTTATTAGGGGGGGTGGGGGGGCTATCCTGAACCTAACACTGTTTTTTACACTGCCTGTCACACTGACACTAAATGCAGTGATTAGATCACTGCATTCAGTGACACTGTGACAGGGGGGTGGGGGGGGCGATCACAAGGGGTTAATGTGCCTATGTGAGTGTGTGTCAGTGTTGTGTTGGTGCACACTTACTTGTGATGTCTTCTCTCATCAGCAGCGCTGGGAAACAGCGCTGCGATGAGAGGTGACATCATTTCCTTCTTCCTGTGTAAACACAGGAGGAGGAACTGACACAATGGGAGCGCGCTCCCATTGGCTGGGAGCGATCGCGGGGGGGGGGGCGGAAATCACGGACATCCGCCCGCTCGTCGGCGATCGCTCCCAGAGGCAGGGGGACCCCCGCACGCCGCGGAGGGGGTCCCGATGGGACCCCCGAACCGCACGAAGGCGGGGACGTAAATTTACGCCCTTGTGCCTGTACGAGCCATTCTGTGGCCGTATATGTGCGTGCGGGGGTCCTTAAGTGGTTAAAGGGGTTGTAAAGGTTAGTTTTTTTATTTTCTAAATGGGTTCCTTTAAACTAGTGCATTGTTGGTTCACTAACCTTTTTTTTTTTTCTCTTTGTCTGAATTTCTCACTTTTCCTCCTGAGTAAGCTGTTCTGGCTGACCAGCCCCCAGCCAGAACGGCTCGGATGATGGGGGCAAGCTTACTGAGGAGAAACAGGAAGTGAGAAATTCAGACAAAGGGGAAAAAACATTTAAAAGGGAAATCTAAGGTAAGTGAACCAAGCTTAAAGGAACCTGTTTAGAAAAAAAAAAAACCTTTACAGCCCCTTTAATTCAATGTGTAAGTGTGGTATATTCATTTATTTGTCTTCATATTGTGGTGTGTACCTGTCGCCATGTTTTTGTTATGATTCAAACGTGTACATCTAGGAAGTATAGAATACAGGAATGAAGATCAGTGTGACCCTATATAGGCATGGGAATTGAGCATATTAGGCATTTTCTGAGAATGGAAAAGTGACTACACAGTCTAAACAAATGTAAACTATTGTGACCGTATTTGTTTTATGTGATCAGCATAACCCATTTTTTTTGCCTTTTTAATGTTGTGATGGACAGCTGGATTTTCTGATGACCATGCCAAACAATTATTCAGGCAGTTCAATATATGATTCAAAATTTCACCTACAGTATTAAACTGTAGACTTCTGCTGTTGCGGGCAACCTTTAGTGCAAAACTGCTAGCAGCATTTTTAATAAGACATACTATTAACATTTTAAGTAAGGTCCTTGTACATTTTATATTCTGTTTGTAAAAGTAGACCGAGCTGATGTAACTTCAGCCCTCTTCCCATCCCAAGTATCAATTTTAACACTGCCCGATACAAAGTTACTGGCTTTGCCATCAGTTTTTTAGCACTCAATTTTTAATCAGAGACTTGGATTTTTATTTATTTTTCACTTTGATTTATCTCATCAATGTTTTTTTTTATTGCTCATGGATTTCCATGACCTGACAACGACTTCATGATAGCTGCATGGCCGCACTTTAATACAAAATGCAGAGGTATGAATATGTCCTTTTGTAAGATTGAACTAGTGCTGGAGGAGTGGTGTATCTCATAAGGATGTAGCAACTTGCTATTCAAACAACCTCTGTGTTTTGTTTTTGTGTGGCAGTGCATGTAAACCATACATAAAACATGTTTTACCCACAAACGTGTTCTTGTAATTTTAGTGTTTATGGCAGGTAGACCCTCTAGTCCACATCGCTTTTTCCATTTTGATTGATCTACGTTAACGTTCATTCATTTCTGTTTGTGGACTGAGGGGGCTATTTTTACATCTTGACATTGGGTCAAAGTGAGCAAAGCAGGGAGTGGTGGGCTTTTCACTGGAAAGAACTGGTTACGGTTGTGATTAACCCTCAGGGGATCCCCCACCCTAAGGGCAGACATCAGACAGGAGGCATTGGATACAACTCATTGCTTGGAGTACTTGGGCCCATATGCGCATCCAGTCCAAGCTTTTGGGGTTTGAGAGGGATACAGAACTCTCCGCTCCAGGTAAATTGAAATCCCATTAGGCTTAATCTATCAGTGCAAGCCGCGGCCTGCCTCCAGAGTTATATGTAACAAAGAAGACATGGCTGCACATTGATGAAAGTTCAATGCTGTTCATTTAAATCACCAGGATGACATCAAAAAGGACACCAACACGGTCTTGTAGACATGCTTCACACCGTACAATTGTGCTTAATCATTTCCATTTTGGTGTTGACCCCCAGAGCTCATTTCCCCAACAGTAAGTTTCCAGTTTTATGATGTTGCATGAGGGTATTGTGGCCTCATTCGAGGCAATGATGTTCATCCAGTGTCAGTCCAGTTCTCTGCAGCTCAATGTGCTAAATGTGTGGCACAAGCTATTTAGTCACTGGCCTGGCACATGCATCTAAGTCCCAAGGTCAGTATATCCCTGACCTGGTGTTTAAGCAGCATTGTGCTGGAATCCTGGAAGTCTTTTGTCCTAATAACCTGAATCGAAGGTGTCCTAAGGATGGAAGCGGTCTAAGGGACTTGGTCATGAAGGTGCAAACTTCCAATCCACATTTTCAAACTAGGGTTGTTTGCCCTATAACTGCTAGGGTGGATCAACAAGCTTC
>CM056053.1:108041594-108074094 GCA_029574335.1 Rana kukunoris | reverse complement strand
GACTTTCAACTGTTATTGGCACACAATTAGGTCTGAAGCAGTCTTGGCTTTGTTCTTTGTGAACTCCGTTTTTTTTTGTTTTTTTTTTATTATTAAATTGCTAAAAATTCAGTTTATAGAATTGTTTTTTCACCTTAAAGCGGAGGTCCACCCTAAAAATTGCATAAAAAGGCTCCAAAAAAAGAAAAATATTTTTTTTTACTTCCCAGAAATGGCGGTTGCTAAGCAGATCTTCCTATTCCGCTGTAGTCTTCCTCCTTGCGTTATCTTCTGGTGGATGCACAGTAGGACATGGGCAGTGAAGCCGCAAGGCTCCACTGCCTGTTCCCCTTAGTTAGGACGGCGGCACCGGGACACGATCGGAAAGGATGGACATCACGAGCGCCCAGGACAGGTAAGTGTTTTTATTAAAAATCGGCAGCCAACAGTGTTTTGTAGCTGCTAACTTAAAAAATGTGGCTTTAACACCGCTTTAATGAATCCTATGCATTAAAGTGAATAAACACCTCACTGTCGCTGTGACGCAGCCACCGCGTGGGGGGGGGGGGGTTATGACAGGGAGTGCGCTCGCAAGCAAGCTAACCCCCTCTGGAAAGAGCTTCCCAGAGTGGGGTTAGCTTTAGCGGGGAGGAGCCTAGACAGCCGCCGTGGGACCCAGAACAGAAGGTTTGTGGCCACTCTGTGCAAAACAAACTGCACAGTGGAGGTAAGTAGATGTGTTTTTATTAAATATTATAATCAAACCTATACAACCCCTTTAATATGTGTGACCCAAGACAGATTTTTTTTGTACTTAAGTGCTGATCTTTTCTTTTTTTTTTTTTCCCCCTTTAGCAATTAATGGACACTCTGAGTGCCTAAGACTCCTGATTGGAAATGCAGATATTCAGGCTGCAGTGGATATTCATGATGGAAATGGACAGTAAGTGCATGCTTCTTACTCCAGCAGTATGTGGTGTAACTATGAATTGCTGTGCAGAATTGTGAAAGGTTTAGGGTCATGACAACAAGCCTGTTAGAGATACTAGATGCACACTGTTTAAAGGAGAAGTATAGCAAAAGCTTGTTTTGGCTTTACTTCTATGGATCGTTTTGTGACCAATTTTCAGCAGAGTGTGGACTGAAGCCCACACAAATTAGTCCAGGCACCACACCATCCCGACTCTGGAAGTCTGGATCTGCCAGGTGCTTGGACTGCCACCCATCTCAGCGAGCCGCTGAGAGCCTGAGGCGGGCCACACCCAGCCCCTTCACATCTCAGCGATCCAGTGAGCGAGGACTAGAAGAGCAGAGAGTTGCTAATTGACAGTCAGAAGCTCTCTGCTCGGGGAGCTGTGAGAACCAAGCCATCAGCGATGTTCGATCACTTGGTTCTCAGTGCAGAGGCGCCAGGGGATGGGATGCACCACCTAGGTAAGTATGAAACTGAAAAAAAAAATTTAGCAAAAGTTATCTGCGCCAGTTTTTCTCTTTCTGTATGCCAAGAAAGGGTTGGCCTTAATTGGCTCTACTTTTGTAATATATAAACTGTTGTATTTTATTTTGAATTTGGCAAATTTTTTAGTACTAACCAAATTTGTTACTTGAGTCACTGTCTGAGCCAAACAAAAAGCTTCATGAATTTTAGTGCATTACAATAATGAAGGGGATTAACGCCAGAAAAGTGGTGCAGCAGCTTTATTAAATTCCTCCCAGTATTTGCGTAGAGCAGGGCTTGACAAATTTTCTTGGAATCTACGAGCAAACTAAAAAAAGTTAAAAGCCAGAAAACGCGCCCTGTCCCGACGCGCTTGCGCGCAGAAGCGAACACATGCGTGAGAAGCGCCCGCATTTGTAAATGGTATACAAACCACAAGTGAGGTATCTCCACGATTGTTGGGGCGAGAGCAATAATTCTAGACCTAGACCTCCTCTGTAACTCAAAACGTGCAACTTGTAGATTTTTTTAAACGTCGCCTATGGAGATTTTAAAGGGTAAAAGTTTGTCGCCATTCCACGAGCGGAAGAAATTTTGAAGCGTGACATGTTGGGTATCAATTTACTCGGAGTAACATTATCTTTCACAATATAAAAAAAAATATGGGATAACTTTTAGGGCTGCGCATCTTCACCGGTCTCACGATTCGATGCGATTACGATTATCAAGTCCACGATTCGATTTGATTCCGCGATGCATCACGATTGCAGCTCACGTGCGCATGGCTCTCTCCCCAAAATACTAAACAGGGTGATCAGAGACTGCAGACGTGGTAGAGGAGATGATCAGAGACTGCGGGCATAGTACAGGAGATAGTCAGAGACTGCGGACATGCTACAGGGGATGGTCAGAGACTGCGGACATGCTACAGGGGATGGTCAGAGACTGCGGACATGCTACAGGGGATGGTCAGAGACTGCGGACATGCTACAGGGGATGGTCAGAGACTGCGGACATGCTACAGGGGATGGTCAGAGACTGCGGACATGCTACAGGGGATGGTCAGAGACTGCGGACATGCTACAGGGGATGGTCAGAGACTGCGGACATGCTACAGGGGATGGTCAGAGACTGCGGACATGCTACAGGGGATGGTCAGAGACTGCGGACATGCTACAGGGGATGGTCAGAGACTGCGGACATGCTACAGGGGATGGTCAGAGACTGCGGACATGCTACAGGGGATGGTCAGAGACTGCGGACATGCTACAGGGGATGGTCAGAGACTGCGGACATGCTACAGGAGATGGTCTATATTTCTCCTCCATACAGCCCAGTCCCTGCCTGCAGTGACAATGACTTATCACAGGTGACACATCAGATTCCACTACATGCCCGTACCCCCCCTGTGTCCCTGGATCACAGCACCCCCTTCTTTCTCTGTTATCGACAAAATGCACACGCGTAGAAGCAATAGCACTTATTAGAGAATCCTACATTAAGTGACCGCTCTGCTATTTAATATCACATAGATGGTGCCACACCACAAAAAATAGGGCTTGTAGAATACAGTCATCTTAGAGGTTGTAAAAATAGGGCTAGCCTGCAATGACACAAGTAATGAGTTATCTAAGCTGAATTACACATTACTTGTGTCATTGCAGGCGGTAATGAGATGGGCGATCTGCCTGCTCACCATCCCCCGATCCCCATCCTATATAATACCATCTCATATTTTGTGCTCATAAAAACGTACAAGGCATTTGAGGAAAGCAAAACAGCAGTGAGTCAACTTGTTTCCTATTCACCTACTATTCGAGATATTATATTCTATATAATATAATATCCCGAATAGTAGGTGCATAGGAAACAAATTAAAAGCCTGTAGTTCCTCTTTGCCACTGTTCCACTGCTGCTTTGCTTTCATAAATCGTTAACCCCTGATGTGTTTCTGGGCTTCATAACAGGAGAAAATATACAGATCCTCAGCTTACAGTCAGTACTATGTCTGTGTGTGTGACAGCCAGTGTCTCTTCTCTTGTGTAATGATGTTTTGTACCTGTCTGATGATGAGGATGAAATGTCTCCTCTCCTGCTGCCTGTGTGATGAGACAACCACGGCCTGGCTCACTCGGGTCTCCCTCCCAGTCCTGCCTGCTCTTGCAGCTGCTGCATGTGACTGAGTCGGGTGAAGGGCGGATGGTCTCCCCTGGCCTGTGTGCAGTGCAGTTAACACGGCTGCACACAGTGATGCAGACGTCTGTGCAGCCGACGAGGAAAGCTGAGCGTGAGCTCTTGGGACCAGAGAACACATGTCTTCTCCTCTGTCTCACTCGAGTCGGACCTGCGACACACTCTCAGGGCGGCTGGGGATGACGTCGGTGGGAGGCGGGAAAAAAAACGGCTTGAAAACTTCTGCTGTATTGGAGGCAGGGCATGGCGCGGCGGCACGGCAGGAAGATGACGTCATCATTAATCAATTACTTAAAGCTGTAGCATCGAAATCGCATCGTGGGCAGCCGAATCTCGATGCATCGATGTTACGATTATTTTTGACACCCCTAATAACTTTACTGTTTCATTTTCTTTCTCGTACATCACGGGACACAGAGCGGCATATTCATTACTATATGGGTTATATGGAGTACCTTCAGGTGTGGACACTGGCAATCTCAAACAGGAAGTCCCCTCCCTATATAACCCCCTCCCCTAGAGGGAGTCCCTCAGTTTTTTCGCCAGTGTCTTAGGTGTTGGTCACGGAATAGCTTTGCTCCACATCCTTGGGATTAAGGGCGGGCTAACCGGATCTGTCCAAGGAGCCTCAGTGCCAAAGTGGACAGTACCCGGGCCCCAAACCGTGGGGTTTTGCCTATAATGCTCCTCTTTGGAGGGCTGGACCCTGGGCCCAGGACTTGGAGTTCATAAAGACCATAAGTTCCGGTTTGCCAGGGTGCTATATAGGTCCAGGACAGTGGGTACCTTCATAGGACCCCAGGGCCTGAAGGTCTACTACGCTACTCAACGGAGATGGGAGAAGATTGGATCGTTTTGCTGGACAAACATCCTGCAGCATGGAGCAGGTAAGAGGGGAGCCTGCGGGACTTGGTTCGACAGCAGGCTCTCCGGGGTAACCTAAAAGGGGGGTAGCCTAAGTATGCTCTGCATTGGCAACCTTGCTCACTATGTCTGAGAAAGACAGGATGATCCCTTTTCCCCCATCACTAGGTTCCCCTGTCTAAGAATGGTGTTGCTAGCTACCTGCTGCTTTCTTCCTAGGACTGGTAAGGATCCCTATGGGGCCTTTTGGAGAGTCCTACCTGGCCGGGGGTTTGAATCTGCCGCCTGATACTGCAGTCCTGGGTCTCCAGCAGCGCGGCTCCTCCATGTTCCTCCTGCTCCGGCATACGCGCGCGCACGTCTTATAGACGTTTTTCGCGCCGTTCGGAGAGGAGGGCGGGGGGGGGGGCGTGCCTGCAGCGTCATACAGGGGCGCGCCTTGTGCTGTTATAGATCAGCAGGCATTGTCAGTGCTCAGTCTGAGGCTGATCTCAAAGGGAGAGGACGCAGAGCGGCAGAACAGTGACTCCCGGTGGCGGAAGAGGGGTAGTACATGCTGGACTTTGTTCCAATGCCTTTTTTGTTAAGCCAAGAAATTCCCCTTTTTGCAGCAGGTTGGAGGCTGGCAAACTAAGTTTGGGGTCACTGTATGTTTGAAAAAAAAAAAAAAAGAAAGAGACTTGTATATATTTAAAAAAAAAAAAAATAAATAAAAAAAAAAACATACGGGGCCCCATCAGTTTTTGGGCATTAGTGATCTATTGTCCCCTAAACTCTAGTTTTGTACTCCTGGCCACTACAGTCTGTTGTTGTTGGCGGAGTCCCTCGATTTTGTATTATGGCTTCCAAAGGTTCGGGGTCAAAGGGTACAAAAAAGACCAAAAAACAAAGGGGTTCCCCCTCTGATTCTGATGATATGCCGATACTTTCCCCGCAACTTATTCCCATAAAGGTCGCCTTGGATGAGCCATTAGGGGGGTCTGGTGCGGAGGCTGGCCCAGATCAGCCCAGCCCTGTGTTTATCACAGAGGAGATGCTAGCTGTATCCCTAGGGGGGCTAGAAGAGAGAATAGCAGCATTGATCGCTAGAGCTATTCCTGGCAAGAAACGGGTTAGATCCCCATCACCAAGAGGTGTATCCTCAGATGCTGAGATTCTCTCTCCGGAGGAATTGGAATCGCAGGAGGATCAACTAGACCTGAACCAAGAGGGTTCAGGGATTGAGGGATCTACCTCTGAGGAACCATTTTCAGACTCCCAGACAGAGAGACTGTGGGTGCAGTCTTTGACGGACATGGTCCGCTCGGCATTTAGTTTACCATTGCCAGAGCCTCAGGTTCCTCCGGTATCCTCTCTGGGCTCTTTGAAAGCTCCGTTAAGCAACGCAGTTTTTCCGGTCCATCCTCTCTTGGAGGAATTGATCTTTCGGGATTGGGTACGGCCGGACAGGATTTTTCTGCCACCGAAGAGATTTGCGGTCATTTACCCCATGGAGGAAAAATTCTCCAAGAGGTGGAAGCTCCCAGTGGTGGATGCAGCCATCTCATGTGTGAATAAATCACTAACTTGCCCGGTGGAAAACATACATATGTTTAAAGATCCGGTTGATAAACGGTTAGAGACACTTTTAAAAGCATCCTTTGCTACGGCAGGAGCAGTGGTACAGCCAGCTGTGGCTGCAATTGGAGTTTGTCAGGCGTTAAAGGACCAGACAAAAGAAATGTTAAAGGACATGCCTACCCAACAAGCAGAAGAGTTTTCTGACATTCCCAGAGCTCTGTGTTTTGCTGTAGATGCTATAAAGGATTCCATCCAGCAGGCCTCTCGTTTATCACTATTTTTGGTGCACATGAGAAGGCTCTTATGGTTGAAGAACTGGGCGGCGGAGCCCCCATGCAAAAAGCTTCTGGCAGGGTTTCCCTTCCATGGAGGACGACTCTTCGGGGAGGATCTGGATAAATACATTCAGACTATTTAAAGTGGCAAAAGTACCCTTTTACCGGTCAAAAAGACATTCCGGGGTCCTACATTTAAAAGGCAGCTCTTTCCTGTCTCGGGCCCTCAAATTCCAGGCAGTATCGACGGCCGCCTGCACGATCCAACGTTAACAGTAGATCGCAGGGACAGGCCCCTGGGGGTAAGAGGCCATGGTATCGCAAGCCGACAAAGACAGCCCCTAAGTCTGCCTTATGAAGGGGCGCCCCCACTCTCGCGGGTGGGGGGAAGGCTTCGTTTCTTCTCAGAAGTTTGGGAAGCCAAGATCCCCGACAAATGGGTCCGGGCGTCTGTAACCGCAGGCTACAGACTGGAGTTTCTAAACTTTCCTCTGCCTCATTTTCAAGAGTCAAGGCTACCAAAGGATCCAGCAAGGAAGGCCTCAATGCTGGCAGCTTTGGATCACCTGCTTTGCCAGGACGTAATAATAGAGGTGCCAGCCCAAGAGCAAGGGCTAGGTTTCTATTCCAATCTCTTTGTCATACCAAAGCCCAACGGCGATGTCAGGCCAATCTTGGACCTAAAGAGGTTAAACGGTTACCTAAGGGTTCGTTCCTTCCGGATGGAATCCATCCGGTCAGCAGCCGCCGTGCTTCAGAGGGACGATTTTCTGGCTTCCATAGACATAAAGGATGCTTACCTTCATGTACCAATCTTTCAGTCGCATCAAAGATTTTTACGCTTCGCGGTGGGGCAGCGACACTTCCAATTCAGGGCGCTCCCCTTCGGGCTGGCCACGGCCCCCCGGGTATTCACAAAGATCCTAGCCCCAGTTCTGGCCAATTTAAGGATCCAAGGGGTCACAGTCCTAGCGTACTTGGACGACCTTTTAATCATAGATCACTCACGGCCGTGTCTGCAACAGGCAGTAAACCTCACGGTTCAGTACCTCGAAGGATTCGGCTGGGTCCTAAACCGGGAAAAGTCAGCGTTCCAGCCTACAAAGCAGTTGGAATACCTCGGCATGAGGTTAGACACAGAACAGCAAAGGGTGTTCCTGCCCCTTGTAAAGATCGAGGCTATCAAGGGGTTGGTTCAGTTGGTTCTAAGCAAGAAAAAACCAACTATTCGCCTGTGTATGCGATTACTAGGCAAGCTAGTGGCCACGTTCGAGGCAGTACCATACGCTCAGATCCACACTCGCGTCCTACAGGCAGCCATTCTAGCAGCCTGGGGCAAGAGAGCACATGCCTTAGAGTCCCCTTTGACGCTATCATCAAGGGTCCGACAAAGCCTGGCCTGGTGGTTGAACCCTCAGAATCTTCTAAAGGGAAGATCCTTCAGCCCTGTTGTCTGGAAGGTAGTTACCACAGACGCCAGCCTGGCAGGCTGGGGGGCGGTCTTCGAGGGGTTCTCTCGCCAAGGAACTTGGGTGAAAACAGAGAGGCAGCTCCCCATCAATATCTTGGAGATCAGAGCTGCTCGCCTAGCCCTTCTGGCATGGACCTCCAGATTACAGGGGTTCCCGGTGAGAATCCAGTCAGACAATGCCACAGCGGTGGCATACATAAACCACCAAGGGGGAACCAGGAGTCAGGCCGCTCAGAGGGAGGTGAGCTTGATTTTTCAGTGGGCAGAGGTTCATGTACCCTGCATTTCGGCGATATTCATTCCCGGAGTGGACAACCTGCAGGCAGACTTCTTAAGTCGCCAGAGTCTGTTGCCAGGGGAGTGGTCTCTGCATCCCCAGGTCTTTCAGACAATCTGCCAGAGGTGGGGAATGCCAGACGTAGATATAATGGCATCCAGGTTCAACAAGAAACTAGACAGGTTCGTGTCTCGAGCGAGGGACCATATGGCATGCGGAACCGATGCGTTGGTTTGCCCTTGGCATCAATTCAAACTTCTATATGCATTCCCTCCGCTACAGTTACTTCCTCGCCTGTTGCGCAGGATCAGAGTGGAGCACAAGCCGGTCATTCTAGTAGCTCCAGCTTGGCCCCGGAGGACATGGTACTCACTAGTCCTGAAGATGGCAGTGGGAGACCCTTGGACTCTTCCTCTACGACCAGACCTACTCTCACAAGGCCCGATCCTCCACCCTACATTACAACGTCTAAATTTGACGGCCTGGAGGCTGAATCCCTGATTCTCAGGGGTAGAGGTCTGTCTAGGCAGGTAATTCCTACCCTGATTAGGGCTAGAAAGCCGGCCTCCAGGGTGATTTATTACAGGGTGTGGAGGAACTACATAGGCTGGTGTGAATCCAAAAGATGGAATTCCCGCAAATATACCATTGATAGGGTGTTAAGTTTTCTCCAGCTAGGAGTGGATAAAGGCCTGGCATTAAGCACAATCAAGGGACAGATTTCAGCTCTGTCAGTGTGGTTTCAGAGGCCGCTGGCCACCCACTCGCTGGTAAAGACCTTCATACAGGGGGTCTTGCGTATTATTCCTCCTGTCAAGTCACCAATTTGTCCATGGGACTTAAATCTTGTCCTGTCCACTCTACAGAAACAACCCTTTGAGCCGTTGGCTGAGATTCCTTTAGTTTTACTGACAAGAAAGTTGGTTTTCTTGGTCGCCATAGTTTCGGCCAGGAGAGTGTCAGAATTAGCAGCCTTATCGTGTAAGGAACCATATCTCGTTCTACATAAGGACAGGGCAGTTCTCCGGCCCCATCCTTCCTTTCTACCAAAGGTTATATCCAATTTTCACTTGAACCAGGATTTGGTACTTCCATCCTTCTTTCCGAAACCCACATCTAGAAAGGAGGGGTTGCTGCATACCTTGGATATTGTCCGGGCCATGAAGGCCTATCTTAAAGCTACAGAAAAGATCCGGAAAACAGATGTGGTGTTCGTTCTACCAGATGGCCCCAAGAAGGGGCAGGCAGCTGCAAAATCCACCATCTCGAGATGGATTAGACAATTAATCATTCAAGCCTACGGTTTGAAGAGGTTGCCTCCTCCTTTGTCGGTAAAGGCCCATTCTACCAGGGCCATGGGCGCCTCCTGGGCAGCACACCATCAGATCTCTATGGCTCAGATATGCAAGGCGGCGACGTGGTCATCAGTCCACACGTTTACAAAGTTTTATCAACTAGACGTGAGAAGGAATGCGGATTCTGCCTTTGGACAGGCAGTACTACAGGCTGCAGTTTAAGATCCTCGGGATCAGGGGCACCCTTGGTTGTAAAAAAGAAAAAAAAAAAAAAAAAAAAGTTTTTTCTTGACTAAGTTGGAATTATTATTATTATTATTTGAGTGTACCTCTAAATTGAATCCTTATTTGGAAGATGTCTCCCTCCCCTCATTAAAGCATTGCTTTCGGACATCCCATATAGTAATGAATATGCCGCTCTGTGTCCCGTGATGTACGAGAACGAGAAAGAAAAAGGGATTTTTAAATACAGCTTACCTGTAAAATCCTTTTCTTGGAGTACATCACGGGACACAGAGCTCCCACCCCTCTTTTGGGTGAACATTTTGGGAGGCATACTGCTTGCTACAAAACTGAGGGACTCCCTCTAGGGGAGGGGGTTATATAGGGAGGGGACTTCCTGTTTGAGATTGCCAGTGTCCACACCTGAAGGTACTCCATATAACCCATATAGTAATGAATATGCCGCTCTGTGTCCCGTGATGTACTCCAAGAAAAGGATTTTTACAGGTAAGCTGTATTTAAAAATCCCTTTTTTTATGACCGCTGCGCAAATACGGCATGACACAAAGTATTGCAACAATCGCCATTTTATTCTCTAGGGTGTCAGAATAAAAAATATATATAATGAAAAATTACAGAGTTGCTGTTTAACTTGTAATGCCAACGGCCACCACCAGATGGCGCCAGCTCACAGACAGAAGAGCTTGGGACTTCACAAGGCCGCAAAGCTGCGGCCTCAATTACCAGCCGTCACGGGCCCGCCGTGATCGTGCGGCGGGGGAGGTGGGGGCGCACGAAGACATGGGATCCTGTTCCTCCCTGCTCCCCCACCTCGCGATCACGGCGGCCGGTAATTGAAGCCGCGGCCTCAATTACCAGCTGCCACGGGCGCCAGATCACAATTTCTGGTCGCTTATGGCGACCTGGCGCGCGAATATGGTCGACCCCTGGCGTACAGCCCGAGGTTTTAGCGCTTGTGTTTCTACAGAGGAAATTTCACTATTTCTCCCTCGTCTTCCAGGACGGCACCCTGAGAGTAGACTGGCTCACCTGACAGGAAACACAATCAAAATGAGGTTTAAAAGGCCCCACCCCTCCCGTGTGCCTCAGTTCTGATTGTGTTTCCCTTTCAACGTTTGTTTTTTTCCTTGTGACCTAAGGCCTGGGGCTGGTGGTCCCCCCCCCCCCCCCCCGGAGCCCAGACCGCAGGTACTGGGTGCCGTTGGGTCCGGTGTAGCTTGCTACCCCCCTGGGGGGTTTCCCCTTCGTCTTAGTCCAGGGGGGAACAGGAGAAGACACAGACTCCCCTGGACGCCGGAGCCTCCTAGGAGGGCAGGGCTCTCCAGTGCTCCGAAGAGGCCACATCCTCTCTCCCCCGCCTGGTTCCCTACCTTGGAGGTTGGGCTAAGGCCTACCCCTTCCTGCTGGCTCCGTCCGGGGGGTTCGCTGGACCGCATGGCGGGTAGTTAGGCGCCGCTCCGAGCGGCGCCATGAGCATCCGGGCGCCTGTTGATGACGCGCACGGCGCCGTGACGTCATTCCGCTCCCGCGCGGCAAGATGGCGGCTCCCACCGGAACGAACGTTGCAGACGATCGGGGCTCACTATAAAGCAGCCAGGGAGATAGAGGGGCCTGGCGGCCTCAGAGCGTGTTTATGGAAGCCTTTTCCTTGGCACAAGACGCTACTATGGAGGAGGACCGTCTGTTTCCCATGGCTGCAGAGGAAACCACCAAGGGTGAGTCCTTCCTTTTTCTTAGGGGGGTTATTTTCTTCCAAACAACCCCCCCCCCCCCCTCCCCTAATCCTGGAGGTTTGAGGGCTAATGGGCATATGTTTCTCCCTGATATGTTTAGGTGAAGACCCTGTTGCCCAGGGGGAGTCCAGCAGAGTGGCTAAGCCTCCTAAGCGTGTTAGGAAGTGTGGCAATTGTGGTGACAAATTACCAGCTGAGCATAACAAGCCATTCTGTTCTAAGTGCATCTGTAAACTAACAGGGAAGGAGACCTCACAGATTATGAAGCAATTTCTCTCGGTTCAGACCGAAATGCTATCCACCCTAAAGGAGTTTCAATCTTCCCTAAATAGGAGAGACATTGATTCTCCGGTTCCGTGCCCCTCCTCCCAGGAATCCTCTTCTGCCTCTCGTCCGTTTGTACCCCTACAGGCTAGTAGAGTGTACCCCTCGGATTCTGAGGAGTCCGAGTTGACCTTGCGTAGTGAGACCCTGGTTGACAGCCAGGCGGAGGTGGAGGATGCCAGGACAGGAAAATACATGTTCCCTGCTGATGATATGGAGGGCCTTCTAGCAGCTGTTTATGCTACTGAGCATATTCAAGAACCAGCAGAGCAGGTCTCGGCTCAGGACAGGATGTACATGGGTTTAATAAAACCTCAAACCAAGACCATTCCTGTCAATCAGTCACTAAAAGACATTATCCTCAGGGAGTGGGCAGAACCTGAAAAAAGCTTACCAAGTTTCAAAACTTGAAAACGCCGCTGTCCCTTTAAGGCGGAGGTAGTAGACACCTTTTTTTAAGGTCCCTAAGCTTGATGCCCCCTTGGCACAGGTCTCCAGACAGTCAGACCTTTCCTTTGAGGACACAGGCAGTTTAAAGGATGCCATGGACAGGTGTACCGACACTTCTCTCCGTAGAGCATGGGAAGCCAATGCAGCCGCCCTTGGTCCTGCATTGGCCTCAGCCTGCGTGGCAAATGCCGACGCCTGGACTTCCAGGCTTCTAGACCATCTCCCCAGTTCTTCCAAGACAAAGGAGATACGAGATTCCCTCCAGCTTATTAGCGGTGCAGTGGCCTACTTGGCAGACGCGGCGGTTGAAACCGTTCGCGCCTCAGCCAAGACCGGGGCCCTTATTAATGCCTCTAGGAGAGCCGTCTGGCTAAAAACCTGGAGGGGTGATCTTGCCTCTAAACGCCGCCTATGTGCACTTCCCTTTAAGGGTTCCCTCTTGTTTGGGGATGCCTTAGATCAGGCTTTGTCCAGGTCTTCTGAGAAGGGGAATACATTCCCTTCAAAACCCAGGCATAGTAGGAAGCGGTCCTTTCGTCCCAGCCAGAGAAAGATTCCGGCCCCGGACAAAGGACCGTCCACCAGCCGACGTTGGACCTTTGGTAAAGATAGACCAAAAGGGGGGATCCTTTTTTCCAGTCCCAAGCCATCCGGGAAGGATACCAAGTGACGGGAAGGTGGGGGGCAGGCTCTCCAGGTTTCTTCCTGCCTGGGAGAGCATAACCCAGAGTCCCCCATGTCCTGCAGATAATCAGGGATGGTTACCATTTAGAGTTCAGAGAGCTTCCCCCCCGACCTTTCTCCTCACTCACCTCCCAGGGGAATCCAGCAAGGCCGCAGGCCTCTCCCAGAATATTGCAAATCTGGCAGAACAGGGGGTCATAATCCCAGTCCCACCAGACCAACAAGGTCAGGGAGTATACTCCCACATTTTTGTTGTTCCCAAGCCGGACGGCAAGTTCAGATTGATAATCAATCTGAGACCCCTGAACTCCCATCTCCTCTACAAGAGATTCCGGATGGAGAGTGTTCACAGCCTCAGGGGTCTTTTGTTAGAAGGCGTCTTTATGGCGACCATAGATTTGAGGGATGCCTACCTGCATGTCCCGATTTTTTTCTGGACATCAGAGGTTTCTGAGATTTGCCCTCGCCTCCGCACAAGGTATTCAGCACTGGCAGTTTGCTGCCCTCCCCTTTGGTCTGGCCTCCAGCCCAAGGATGTTTACGAAGGTCCTGGCGGAGGTAATGGCTCATCTACATCTGAAAGGGGTCTCCCTCGTCCCCTATCTAGGCGACCTTCTGCTCTTCAGCCCAAGTCAGGATCGGCTCCTTTCGGACCTGACCGTCATGACCACTCTGGAGTCGCTTGGTTGGTTAATCAACAAGCAAAAGTCCTCCCTTCTGCCGGAGCAGTGGAAGGCATACCTGGGGGTTATCATAGATTCCCGAGAAAATAAGCTTTTTCTTCCCCAAGAGAAGTTCCAGAGGCTTGTGACGACGATCGGGTCTTTAGTGGCTACAGAAAATCCCTCCCTCAGAGAGATCATGAAGCTGTTGGGTCGGATGACCGCTTGCATCCCGGCGGTCCCCTGGGCCCAACTACACACAAGACCACTTCAGAGGTTCCTCCTCTCCGCCTGGAACGGAATGGAGGACACTCTCGATTCCCGGGTCAGGGTCCCGATCCTAGTCAAGGACTCCCTAGGTTGGTGGCTTCACCACCAAAACCTCCTGAGGGGGCCGTCCGTGGAGTCAGACCAATCCAGTGAAGGTCACTACGGACGCTAGTGCTTGGGGAGCCCATGTACAAGAACTGCGGGCTCAGGGATCCTGGGATCCCCATCAAAGGCGGACTTCCTCCAACTATCGAGAATTACTGGCAGTGGGGCATTCGAAGAAAGAATTCAGGGCAAGGATATCCTGGTCCTTTCCGACAATGCTACGACAGTCGCCTTTCTCAGCAGACAGGGAGGCACCAGGTCCCAATCTCTCCTGACACTCTCCCTGGAGATCCTGGGTTGGGCGGAACAGAGAGTACCCTCTATTCTGGCAATCCACATAAGGGGAGCCACCAATCTGGAGGCCGACTTTCTGAGTCGTCGACCCATTCTTCAGGGGGAGTGGGAATTGTGCCAGGAAACCTTCGACTGGGTTTGTCGGCGGTTCGGGGATCCGGAGATGGACCTTTTTTCCTGCAGGGAAAACAGAAAAGTGAACAGATTCTTTTCCCTTTTGCGGGGACAGGGTTCTCAGGGGGTGGATGCGCTAGCCCAGTCCTGGGAGTTCCGTCTGGCTTACGCTTTTCCCCCGCTGAATCTGATCCCAAGGGTTTTACAAAAGCTGGGCTCCTCGGAAACCAAATTAATCCTAATCACTCCTTGGTGGCCCCGGAGATCCTGGTTTCCCATTCTGAAGCTCTGGTCTCTGGCTCCCCCGCTTCCCCTTCCTCTCCGAGCGGATCTCCTGCGGCAGGGGCCGATCTCTCATTCGAACCCAGGGTTCTTCAGCCTGACGGCATGGCTCTTGAGAGGTGGAACTTGCAGCAGAAGGGCTGCTCGGATAGAGTCATAGATACCCTACTATCTAGCCGCAAGAAGGTCACCAGACACATCTACGCAAAGGTCTGGACAGTCTTTTCGCGTTGGTGCACCACAAAGCAGATCTCTTCTCCCAAAACTCCCGCCATCCTGGAGTTTCTTCAGAATGGCGTGGAACTAGGCTTAGCTACCAGAACTCTGAGTCCAAGTGGCAGCTTTATCATACTTTTTGGAGAAGAGCCTCTCAGCGGACCCTCTCATCAAGAGATTCCTGACGGCTAGGGACAGACTTTCTCCTGTGCAGGTTTCCAGGGTCCCCTCGTGGGACCTCTCCCTGGTCCTGGAGCAGCTGACTAAGGCACCATTTGAGCCTATAGACAGCATTTCTGTAAAATTTCTTACAATTAAGTTTACCTTTTTGTTAGCCATCACGTCTGCCAAGAGAGTTGGAGACTTGCATGCTTTTTCTATCAAGGAACCCTTTCTGCAGGTTTTTGAAGATAGGGTTATTTTGACTCAGGATCCTCTGTACCTTCCCAAGGTGGCAACCAGGTTCCATAGGTCTCAGGAAGTGATACTTCCTTCTTTTTGCGCAAATCCCAGCAATGAAAAGGAAGCCACTTTCCATTGCCTGGATGTAAGATGGTGCCTTTTAGTTTACCTAGAGAGGGTTAGTGAATTCAGAACTTCCCCTCACCTTTTAGTTAATTTCTCAGGGCAGAAAAAGGGTCAACAGGCAACTAAGGCTTCCATCTCCAGATGGATTAGGCAGGCTATCTCCTTGTCCTACACACAGGCAGGAAGGCCCCTTCCTATTAAGGCTCATTCCACGCGTTCTCTGGCAACCTCCTGGGCAGAAAGGGCAGGAGCTTCCATAGAGCAGATCTGTAGAGCGGCAACCTGGTCCAGCCGGAATACGTTCCTCAGACATAGAGTCGAACTGCTGTCTCCACAAGACCTGATGTTTGGTAGGAAGGTCTTACAGACGGTGGTCCCGCCCTAAGGTAGGCCTGAGGATTACTTGCTTTTCTCTCAGGGTGCCGTCCTGGAAGACGAGGGAGAAATTACCAGTTACTTACCGGTAGCTGGATTTCTACAAAGTCTTACAGGACGGCAGGCCTACTTCCCTCCCTTTTTACTTCTATCTAAATTCCTCATTTTTCTTAGTTTCTGTCTATACCGTGTTCTAAAGAGCGGTTACTTATCTTAAACTGAGGCACACGGGAGGGGTGGGGCCTTTTAAACTTCATTTTGATTGTGTTTCCTGTCAGGTGAGCCAGTCTACTCTCAGGGTGCCGTCCTGTAAGACTTCGTAGAAATCCAGCTACCGGTAAGTAACTGGTAATTTTTCCTCCTTTTGTCTGACATCCATGTTCTATGACCCCGCAAGTCAGGAGACCTTTGCCAAATGGGTACAGAACAATCAAAATTGACATGTTTTGAACTTGAGACGGTACTTCATTACTTTGTGTCATGGAACTGGAGAAAGTATATGGTTGTGCGTTTGAGTTCCCTTGCTGCATTACATGCTCCTGATTGGTTATTGAAAGCATAGAATCCAGAGGCATTCCGGGACTGTGACGTCATAAGAGGCATATATATATATATATCGGTGTGGGCCACGCACCCGGCATTACAGCAAGAGGAATCGACGTGTCAACATCGAAGGAGAAGGTGTCAAAAGGAGGCGGCGGCAGGCTGCTGCTCGGATACAGGTCTGGTATGAATTTTGGGGGGAACCCCACGCAGTTTTTCGGCGTACGGGTGTCTCCTTAAAATCTATAGCAGATCCAAGGGCCTGGTATGCTCCTGTGGGGGGAACCCATGCCGTTTTTTTATTTGAAATTTGGTGTGGAGTTCCCCCTCAAGATTCATACCAAACGCAGCCGACACTGCGATTACTTGCGGTTATGTGCCGATAGCTGCGGGATTTCGCAGCTGGACGCATCCAGTTCTATTTTTTTATATCCGCACAAAACAGCGGGGAAAAAACCCGCAGGTAACCGTAGTGTGTGAATGATGTCATAGGAGAGCATTGTGTGCTTCTAGCTGCGGTAAAATCCGCAGCTAAAAGCACCATTCTATCCGTCCGTGTTGAAGGCCCCTAACAATGTGATGACATGACCTACAATACAATATTTAAAAGATAAATAATGCAGTGACCTAATACATATAGTGCAACACATTAAAGCGGAGTTCCACCCTGGAAAAAAAATTCTTCCAAAAATCTAAAAAAAAAAAAGAAAATGAATTGAAAAAAAATAAATACAATTTTACTTACCCTAAATAGCTGTTGCTATGCGGAAGTCCTAAATCTGCCTCTTCATCTTCCGCGGTCGATTCTCTTCCTCCTTCTACACTCGGTGTATTCTTGTGAATGGGGCGCACTGCATTCTGGGAACTGTGTGTATGCCAGAAAGCAGCCAGACCATTAACAAAGCGCCGCGCTGCTCGCACATGCGCAGTAGGAAACGGGCAGTGAAGCCGCAGGGCTTCACTGCCTGTTTCCCTTACTGTGGATGGCGGCGCCTGGAGCTGCGAGGATCGGTGGGGGGGGGGGGGGGGGGCGACAATGCTGGCGACCAGGACAGGTAAGTGTCCTTATTAAAAGTCAGCAGCTACAGTGTTAGCAGCTGCTGACTTTTATTTTTCATTTTTATTTTTTACCAGACCTCCTCTTTAACCAATGTGATAGAAAATGTCCTCTAAAAACAGTTCATATAGTCTTCGTGAAGGTATGATGTGGGAGACAATCACCAACTTGGCACATGTCCAAAAACACCCCAAAGTGCTCGGTAGGATACGCTACTCTGCAGAAAACCATGAACTCTTTAGCTAAAAACAGGGTCAATTAGTGCTTAAGTGGTTGAGTCATGGATCCTGTATGTTTGCATCATGCATATCTGGTCCTCGCCTCCATTCCACCAATAATCACATTGAAATGAGAAAAAAGGGAATAGCGTGATACAGTTTATTTTATTATTTAAAAGCATAAAAATGCCTGCTTACATGTTCAGGTGCCTATACTGTCACTAATAATGGCCTGCTTTCAAGGTTGAAGGTAACCGCCGCCGCCCGACTTGCGCTCAAGGGCCAGCGTGTGCATTAATGTACATTTTTGTCTTGCAACGTCGTCAGGAAGCGCTTTGAAGAATTGGTGGTTGGACACAACACCGGCAGCACCGGCAGCCGAATAGAGTCTGGTGCAGGATATTATGAGCAAAGATTCCTACTCTGCTCCAATACTAGCCAACAAAATGGCCACCACTGAGGTGGCAACAACTTTGTCCTGGTTAGCCACTGTGCTGTCAAAACAGCTCAATCTTACTGTACTGGACTTTATTTGGTTGTCAGTGGGTGTTTTAAAAAAAACAGAAGTGACGTCGTTGGAGTTTGATGGGTTGACAGAAAACTGGGCATTGGCAGTTCCCTTCAACCTGGAATGTGGGCCATCCTTAGTGCCGGAATAGGCAGGTAAATAAGCAAGCAGGCATTTTTATGCTTTTAAACGGTATCGCGCTATTCCCTTTTTTTTCCTAATTTTAATGTGATTTATTGGTGGCATGGAGGAGAGGATATGCTTGATGCACGCCAGAGAAAAAACATACAGGATCCATGACTCAACCACTTGAGTGCTAATTGACCCTGTTTTTGGCTAAAGGGGTCATGGTTTTCTGCCGAGTAAGATATTCTACTGAGCACATTGGGGTGTTTTTGGACATGCTAAGCTGGTGATGGTCTCCGACTTCATACCATATCGAAGACTACTTATTGTAGACTATAAACTGTTTTTAGAGGACTATTTCTATCACATTGGTTAATGTTTTGCACTATACATTTAGAACTTTGCTCTTTTTTTAAAATAAGTTTCAGCATTTTTATTTAATATATTTTATGTCCTCACTCGTTAAGTTGAATAGCTATAGGTAGAGGTTTGTTAGCTATAGGTAGAGGTTTGTTATAATAGCAACCCCTTACACATTTTTCAAGTAGGGCACCCCTTCCATAGACTTCCATGTTAAACGTCAGTCTAATCATGGGCACAGTGAGGCACGCAGATGGACACCCTAGGCTTATACTCGAGTCAATACGTTTTCCCCATTTTTTTTGGTGGTAAAATTAGGTGCCTTCGCTTTTTTTCGGGTCTGCTTGTACTCGAGTATATACAGTATTTGCAAAATTTTAACAACCCAGCAGTGATCCAAAAGTAAGCTCTATTTGTGTGATGCAATTGTCATTCAAAGTGTGACAGTGCTGGAAGCTGAAAATTAGCCTGGCCGGAAGGGGACGAAAGTCCCCTGTAGGCAAGTGGTTAATGCCAGATATGAACATGGAAGCCGACATCGGTCACATTATTTTTCCCTTTTTGCTTTTTCTTAAACTAGTATCATACCCAAAAGCAAATATGTTGCAGCTTAACATTATTGGATGTGATAGCTGCATTCTTTTTTTATCAGGCTTGCTTTCTTAATTTTTCATCTTGTGATCCAGCTAGTAAGTCTGTTTCAAAAGAACAACCCCTCCAGGAGAATGTATGTTAGAGATGAGACAAACCTAGGAAGTCTATTGTTTTTCAACAGAAAAGCTCTCTTGCGGTTACAGGGTTTAAGCAAACCACTTGACACTGACAGGGGGGCCTAAAATGATCAGCTTTTATTTATGTAAAACCGTTATCCCAAAAGGAAAACATTTTTTTTTGTTGCTTTTATCTGATTATATAAATTAGCTGGAGTTCAGCTTTAATTTGTTGTATTTAAATTTGCTAGTACATTTAACACTCCTCTCCCTCCAGACTGGCAATGCTGCTGTCCAAATCTGCCCCATGTGCCAATTCATCCAGAGTGAGGTCATTGTAATACAGGTTTGTTACTGCCAGATCACCAGGTGATAAGGGGGGGGGGGGGACCAAAGAAAACTGATGCAGCCACCACATCTAATGGTTGGCAAGCTGCAATATATTACATTTTTGGTTTAATACCACTTCAATCTATAATCTGCTTGAGTGCAATGGGAAGAGTTGGAACCTCTTACCCTGCTTGGGGATATTTCCTCTCACTTCCTGGCCCAGTGACCTCAATAGAATGAAATGGAAGCTCTCAAACAGGACTCTGACAAAGGTTCTTCCCCTTCTTACTCCAAGGTCACTTTCACACTGAGGCGGTGGTAGCGGTTAAGCAGCACCTTGGGAGATGCTGGCCACCACCTGTGGAGGTTTTACCATATCGCTCTCTGATATTCCACCAAGATGATTCTTCTATCAAGGTTCCTGCTGCATCATAGTTACTTAGGCTGCTTTTACATTGAAAGTGCCGCTCATTTTTTAATGGTGCTTTAGCGCTGTTTAAGCTTTTCGGCCACTAGTGGAAAGCTTTTAACCCACAAAGTGTTAAAAACTCCCATTTTGCGGCGCTTTGAAAGTGCTGCTCATTCATTCTTATAGGCATGGTGTTTTGGGAACGCTAAATACAGCGCTCCCAACCCACCCCAAAGATGCTGTTTGCAAGAATTTTCGGAACGTATCACAGTGCACCGCCCCAATGTGAAAGGACACGCTGAACTGAATGGGAGGCAGTTTTCAGGTGGGATTTTATACTCGGCTTTGGGAACGGTGCAATCCCTGGTAGTCTTTTTATCCTGTACCAGGACTCTGCCAGATGGAAAATGCAAGACCAGCTGGTTGCTTACATGTACTTGATCCTGCTGGGGATGTCCCTCTTGGCATGTAGCAGAATGCAGAGTTTACCGCAGGATTCTTTACAGGTCTGCAGAGCCCTGTTCCTGAAGTATCCTGCAGAAATATTGGCGCAGAGGAAGGCTCGATTTACCTTTTAGTATCGAATTCCATATACCATACTGGGGAACCTCAGATGCTGTCCCGGGATCTCTCGCCTTTCCAGTCACTGGTCAAGGCACAGTGGGGGAGTACCTAAGTCCCATAGATGGAACACTGGCATTTTCCTTGGGGTGAGAAGGAGCCGTAAACCACCCTTCTGGTATTCACAGCATGAAGCCAGGGGTGCTGGGGTTAATTTGTTTAGTGCCAGCTGTGTCCACTAGTTTGTCTACCCCCCCGCAGTGGTGCCAGCCACCATAACCTCAATCAAGGTAGTGCAGGCTTTAGAGCAGCCTTAGTCTGCTCTAAGTATCCAGTATGGGATCTCAATAAATTGCCTAAACCAGCCAAGACCTTCCCATTTTAGGCATATGTTTCTCAGTTTTGCAAGGCCTTCTCTTACGCATTTTTAAGTTTTACCAGGCGAATGTTCAGATTTTTTTCAAATGCCTGTTTGGGGTGTCTGTCCAGCCTTCCTGCCCCATTTTTTTATTTTGTAAACCTATTAGGGTTGTTTGATCTTTACGACTAGGGTGCCTGAAAGCAACTAAGGGCAGGGCAAGGTGGTAAAGTCTGTCTACTACTACAAAATATGATTTTTGGTTTACCAGTTAAATCCATTTTACTAGCGTACAGTATTAGTACAGGTCCCCTCCTATCTGTTTTTTACGATCTCCATTTTGCTTGCTTCATAGCGGAGTCTGTCTGGGTGTGGGATGGGTCGTGTCTCTGCAGCCTTTTTTTTTTTGTCAGTTTGCAGTTGAAGTCACCTAAAGGTAGCGGCATATAACCCAGGCATCTGCGACTAAGCCTGTGTCCGAAATCCTGCTTTTTTTTTCTTTGCTAAAGGAGCGCTATAAAATAATGCAGCTATTATAGCCGCCTTTCTAAATCGGTCATATTTCAAGTCACCATTTTTATTTTATTAATGCCATCTATAAAGAGCATGGTGGTGTAGTATTCGTTAATTTTCATCCTGCATAAAATATCAATTTGAACTCTTTCCAGTTAATTTAAAAATGTACCCTCATTTTATAGCCCACTTTTATTGTTTCACTCGCCTCTCTGGCCAAATGTTTTCTCTTGTTAATCTGCATTGCACTTCTGTTTGATGCCTAAGTGCATAGCTGGATACCAGCCATGAAGGGATATTGCTCTGCTGACTGCTTCACTTTCCAGTAAAACCTGTGTCTCTCTGCTTTCTGCTTTGTATTACTCAGGACTCCATTGATGCTCTCAGTCCTGAACGGGCATACAGAGTGCGTTTATTCTCTGCTCAACAAAGGAGCTAATGTGGATGCCAAAGACAAATGGGGAAGGACAGCACTGCATCGAGGGGTAAGACATTCCTCTTCTTTTCATCTTTCAGTGTGTTTTTCTGCAACTGATCGTCTATGCACACCTTGCAACGTAGGCCTATGTGCTGAACTTTATTGCTTGCAAGTAGCTTGTTAAATATGCACTGAATTATGGCCAAAGAACATTGAGCTTTAAAAATTTTCAATATGGGCAATACATGTTTTCTATACGGTAGAGATATAGATCTGGGATTTATAAAGACTAATGGTATTTTTTTCCCCTTTCATGTACTGAATTTAAGTAGAATGTTTTGCTTTAACAAGGTTATGAGAAGGCTTGGTGCATTTAATTTCCACCCTTGTTTAGGTTGAAAAAAATAATATATATTTATATATAAGCGAGCTATAAAGTGTTTTTTTTTTATTTGCTGCGTTTTCTAATTAAACTCAATTTGTTACATTTTACACAAGCTTTTTTTATTTATTTGGAAGTGTGGTTATTAAAGAGGTGACATTTACAAGCATTAAGTTGTTGCCGTAGTTTTGTAAAAAGTGCAGTGCCTTTCATATTGATCGATCAATTTATTTATTTTTTATTTAAACTAGGCTGTGACTGGGCATGAGGAGTGTGTAGAAGCATTGCTGCAACACAATGCAAACTTCCTTTTGCGAGACTGCAGGGGAAGGACACCTATACATTTAGCTGCAGCATGTGGTCATATAGGAGTTCTAGGTGCACTTCTGCATACTGCAGCCTCAGTAGATGTTGTTCCCGCAATAGCTGACAATCACGGATACACATCTCTTCATTGGGCTTGTTATAATGGTAAGCATGTACCAAATTTAGTAATATCTAAAGTTCATACAATCTGCTGTTTTTCTATAAATGCTGCCTTTACATGTGCAGGGCTAATGGCTGGTTTGCGTTAAAGAGTTTGTAAAAAAAATACATACTTGGCTTGTTTATCACCCCCCCCCCCCCATATTCATGGTTGCCTAGGTGGGTTTGTCCCCCGGCATCTGCACTGAGAACCGAGCCAACGAACACTGCCGATGGCTGGGTTCTCACAGCTCCCTGAGAAGCGAGCTGCTGCCTGTCTGTAAACATTTCTCCGGTCTGGCCCCCCGTGCTCACTGGAGAGCAGAGCTGTGGAGGGGTGGGGAGCGGCCATCTCAGGCTCTCAGCTGCTCACTTGGAGGCTGAGACTAGTATCGGTCTAGGCACCTGGCGGATCCAATCATGGTCGGCAAGTGGTTATAAAGTATTCGCTGGAGTTTGGCTTCAATTTGTTAATGTAATAAAATTCCTTCCCCAGCTCTGCTCATTCATAGAGTGGGGGCACTCTAATAAAGGAGGTGTGTAACTGGACAGATCACCAGGTTAAAACAGAGGGGAAAAGGACTAATAAAATAAAAAACTAATGCAGCCACCACATCTGATTGGAAGTTGCAATACATTACACTTTTGGTCTTAATACAGCTTTAACTTCCATCATTTAAAGAAGAACCGCTCACAGCCTTGCACAAAGAAAAAAAGCACTTTGCTAAAAAAAAACAAAAAAAAACTGGGGGTTATGGCTACCAACGTTATGGTTGAAGCTATCAGCCATAACCCCCAGTTTTTGTTTTGTTTATTTTCAGGTGGCCGCTGGCTTTCTCATGAAATAGCCGCTGGAACGCATTTTCAGAAGGGGCAGTGTTTCTTGGGCTTACCGTAAGGTTTTCACCGGTGGGCCCAAGAAAGAAACGGTGTGGTCTAACCAGAACAACAATTTATTTTTATTTTTTATCTTTTGCGTTTAAAAGTAAAGGAGAGATTTGGGGGCTACAGAAGACCTGTCATCCTTATTTTGATTACAAGGGATGTTTATATTCCTTTGTAATAGAAAAAAAGTAATAATAATAAAAAAATAATTAAAGGGACAGTGTAAAACTTACATTAAAATGTTACATATGTAACTTGAGTGTGAGCAATAATTCGAGCACTAAATTTCCTCCAACTCTAAACCAGTAACCTGCAAAAAAAAAAAATGTTTGTAAAGCGTCGGCTAATGGAGATTTTTAAGTACCATAGTTTGTCACTATTCCATGAGCGTGCAGGTTTTAAAGCGTGACCTCTTGTGAACGGGGGCTATAATTTTGTTAACAAAAGTGCCAGAAAAAGTCTAGTGATTAATTGGTCTTAAGGTGTACAAACGGACTCCAATTAGCATTTGTTGGGTTCTCTCCACTTTTTCCTCCAGCACTGTGAATGTTTTACAGGTGTGTTCAATAAAGATGTGAAAAATCAGCTTAAGCCCGCGTTTACACTGAGAGCGGATTTGAAATCGGGCGAGTTTGGGGGCAATTTGAAAGAAATCTATGTCATGCACAGAGGTCTATTGAAAAATCGCTCCCAAAGTCACAAAAAGTAGTGCCGGAACTACTTTTGGGAATCGGTACGGTGCAAAATTGAATCGGTGACTGGACCTCCTCTTTGAGGATTTAGCATGTTTTAATAAAATTTAAGTTGAACTACATTGCATTTGAGCACTATAAACCCAAAGCACCGTTTAATTCATTTTTAATATTCAAAGCAATCTCTTACATCTATCCATGCCTCTGTGCTATTTGCTGAGAAATCGCTTTGAAAAACACCCCAGTAGTATTTTTGGCCGTGGCCATCTTGAGTCCATACTGTATAAGCTCTGCTTTTGGATGGTGTCTAAACATATCTGGGTGGATGACATCACTAATTCCCCTTGTTGACAGTGTCCGGTAATGGCGACTGGCTTTTTAGGTCCAAACAAGCACTGTCACAAATGTGAGGTCACATGCCTCGTTATACCCAAAAGTCCTGCTTTGTTGGAGAAACAGAGCTAGGAGCAGTGGAGGGATGCAAAATGGGTATGTGCTCATTTAGCCCACCTCTATAGTTTGGTATAAAGTGGCAGTGTCTCTTTAATGTAGGTAATTATTGGCTCATGTGTTCAGCAAGGATTCTAAAATCTCAAATAGTACTAACATACATTTGGTTTTAATTCCCTTACCTAAACTCTTCTGTCATTACCATCTGCTGTTCTTTTGAACAGGTCATGATGCCTGTGTAGAGTTGCTGTTGGAGCAAGAAGTGTTTCAAAGAATGGAAGGAAACTCGTTCAGTCCCCTGCATTGTGCAGTGTAAGACAATTACTCTTGGATGGTAGTATGTACTGTGTAGATCAATACCAGTATGTGTGAAATAATAATTTTCTCTTGTCCTTCCTATAGCATAAATGACAATGAAGGTGCTGCAGAGATGCTCATAGACACTTTAGGTACAAGCATTGTGAATTCAGTGGACACAAAAGGAAGGTAAAACCATCAGAATCTGTTTCAACATGCAATTGTCAGTCTGCCTTTAATAGTAAAGCTGCCTGTGGGATAGTTACCTTTTTGTATTGCTTTGAGCAATAAATACAGCTATTTAAATGTAAACACGGAACAGTGAGCATCTCTCACCTGCATCCCTTTGTTTGTTAAAGGGTTACTAAAACCCTGTTTCTTTGTTGTAATTATTATAACAAACATATGCTTGCCTCTGTGCAGTTGGTTTTGCACAGAGTGACCCGATCCTCCTCTTCTGGGGTCCCTCAGCGGTGCTGGTGGCTTCTCCGACGAGGCACTCGAGAAGAGAAGCGCTCTCCTTCGGGACACCTGTGTGGGCGCGCTCCTGAGTACTTTAACAGAAGCCAGAACTCACGATTGTGAGTGTGTGGCTAAAAGGGCGCGCTTTTCTGGGTGTGGGTAAAAAAAAGTGAATGTGGTCAGTAGGGTGTCGCAGGATTTCATTTTGAAAATCTGGTAACCTTAACCTAGTGTGTTCTGTCACAACTGCTCATGCCCTCAGTCTACAAAACACACATTCTAAGCTATCTACGTGTACTGTAACATGTTTACAAATGTCATTAGGAGCCTTACTACTTATTTTCTTTTCTTTACACTTTTGTATTTGTTTACAGGACGCCCCTTCATGCTGCAGCTTTTACAGACCATGTTGAATGTTTGCAGCTTTTGCTCAGCCATAATGCCCAGGTAAATGCAGTGGATTCTTCTGGAAAGACGCCTCTGATGATGGCTGCTGAAAATGGACAAACAAACGCAGTAGGTAAGGCAAATGCAGTAGGTAAGGCAGACTGCTAATCACCACTGTGTGAGAATCTTTGTCATTGGAAAAAAACTCCTTCTCATTAGGAAGAAACGTGTTAGCCGCGACTGATGTGGATTTTGTCACTTTCAAAGCCTTGCCTAAAAGAAGATAATTTCCTGCCTTGTTTTTATATGTGAATGTGAAGATGCCCTGTCTTGTTATGTACTCCAAGAAAATGAGAGAAACCAAAAATCCTGTTTTTAGGATAAGATGTAGAATAGTGGCATTTACAACTTTTTATGTAACAGGATATTAGTGCAACTGTTCAGTAAACCTATATTTACCAAATCATCTTTAGGATAGCACAAGATAAATATGCACCTCTTCCGACATTGGCAGACATCACCAAAAAAACATTTTAGAACCAAGTCCTTGTGCTGTACTGGTCAGTATTTGCATTTCCACGTTCAAACTTAAATTGCTATGCTGCAGCTCTCGATGGGGAGATGAGCTTGTGCCTTGCCTATTATGCTGGCCCCCTCCATCTTTCTTACCCTTAGCTGCGTATCTCCATGGTTTGGGTGGTGAACCTGAACACTTTATTTTCCATTTATGTACCCTGGACCACCTTCCTGACTAGTTAGGTGCAGTCTGGGGGGGGCTTCTCCTCTGCTCCATGACCCGGGAATCCATGACTTCCCTCATAAATGTAGAATTGCCAGTAAATGGTGGTTCTAGAATTATTGCACTCACTCCAGACCAAATATGGGTGATTTGGTTGTATTTTTCATAAGCATGCATTTGTGTGTATGTGCATTTGTTTTTTTCCCATCAACCTCTGCACTCTGAAGCTTACTGAGCAGATTGTTCTCAATAAGTCCCCAGTCAGGAAAGCTGGCGATTGGCAGCTCTGAACTAGGAAGTAAACAGCTGGTTGCTTCTGGGTTCATTTGTCTGATTTTATACTTGCTTAGCTCCTGATGCTCTCTCTCCTGACACTCACCAATATGGTCCTGAGCACCCAGGAGGCCAGAGTGATCTTGGGACACATGGCAAGGGGGTGTAGAGGCACTCGCACTGTAGAAGTGATTGGGCAACTTTACAGTTACACAAATCCCTTTTATAAGAAAGCCAACAGGCGATCTCCTGCTGTCACTGAGCTTGGATTCAAACTCGCAGGCTCCTATGATACACGTCACACTAATTCAATTCCATGGCCTTGGATCAATGTGCAGTCCATTACAGGAACCCAGTCTTGTTACAGGGCGCCACTGGGCATTTCAGAAAGCTCAGTGCGGTATGTGTGACCAGGGCTGGTGCAAGAATTTTTGTCTACACAAGCAAAGGTGTATTTTGGTGCCCCCCACCACACCCTGCAGTGTGCTTTATCAGATTCTGTGTGAACCGGGGGTTAAGAGGTATATTTTTTGGTAATGGATGGAATGTCTTGGTAATGGTACCACGATGATCCCACTCCTGTGCCTGCTGGTACCTCCCCCTGGTCTTACTAGGCTCCTCCCCACTCACCCTTACATGCCACCAGTTCAGCAGCAATTGTCATCTTTGTGCTGGACTGGTGGCTGGGAACCATTGTTAATTGCAGAAGGCTGGAGCCTACTGTCTGGAGGGAGAGAAGCAGTGGGAGGGGGGGGAGGCAGTCTTATGCCCGTTACCTGGGAGGGAGGAGGAGAAGCAGCCGCCAGAAGAGATTCAGAGGTGTAACTATAACCTTCAGGGCCCCAGTGCAAGAAACCATGAAGGGCCCCTGACCCGTAGTATGATGGGACAGTATTGTGAAAGGATGGGGGGGCAGTATGACAGGGAATTTTGACGGGATACATTTATTAAATAGTATCAGAAAAATCACACAGGCATTATACATATTTTGATCATGAATTGGTGCTTGGGGTATGAAATCAGACGCTTGGATATGCAGAAGGGCATACATGTTTCGCAAAATGCTTCTTCAGGGCACCGCATACATCTACGATTTAATTCGGTCTGTAAAATCGGACGACTTGGGCACATCATTACACTGTTGTCCACCTGTCATTATAGTACCACCCGTGGCCATCCACTTGGTGAAAGCCAAATCCACCAGGATGGCAAGTGAGGGTATTGGATCGTGATAGTTTCCAGAGGTGGTAGATTCGTAAACCACAATTGTTAGCGTCGTTGGTCCAGCAGTGACATAGTTCACTGTACTAATGGCAAAAAAGAGATGCATGTGTTTTATCTGATACTATTTAATACATTTTATATTTTCTTAAAAAATGTTCTGTTTGTGTGCTCACCTTAACAGACATGCTATCTCCAACCAAAATCCCATTATCCTTGAGAGAGCGTAGTCTTTTTTAATTTTTATCAATCACTAGGGATTGGGAGATACATGTCTGTTTCTGGAAACTGTCCAACCATCATACAGGGGTATTTTGACAGGAGCGGCTCAGTGTGACCGGAGGGGGAGTGTGAAAGAAGGGGGGCAGTGTGAAAGAAGGGGGGCAGTGTGACAAGGAGTACGATGGGAGCAGTATGACAGGGGGATATTGTGACAGGAGGGGGGCAGTGTGACAGGAAAAGGATACCTGGAAATTATGACAGGAGGGGGCAGTGTAATGAGGGAGCACTGTGAAAGGAGGGGGCAGTATGACAGGGGTAGTGTGACATGAGGGGTTCAAATATGACAGAAGGGGCCGAATGATGGAGGGGGCAGTGTGACAGGAGGTGGGCAGTATGACGGGGGTAGTGTGACAGGAGGGGGCTAAAAAAAAAGGGGCAGAATGATGGAGGGGGGTATTGTGCCAAGGGGGCAGTCTGACAGGGGCCAGTGTCACAGGGGGGTATACAAGCAGAGCAACAGACTTTGTGCATTGAATCTGGTGCCTGCTCGGGTCAGAGGCCCCTCCCCATGGTATACACTGACTCAGAATTGTGCTGGCTAGAGGGACATCTTCCGGACATCTCAGAGCTGCCAATCCCCTGTATAATTAAATATGCCAGCCGGGCCAGAGGTACAGGGGCTGAGGTTCATATCGTGGGGGGCTGTGTCTGACTGTTGTGGGTGCACTTTGTGGTACTGTGCTGCTGAGCTAGATAAGAGCAGCTGCCTTACGCTAGCACTGGCTCTGTGTTGTGAAGCACGGAGAGGTAGAGGGAGGGGAGCAGTCTAACACTTTGGCGCACCCCTTCTGCAGCGCCGGGGTGCAGAGCACACACCCAGGATCAGTCCTGATCAAAACAGATTCTTAATATTTCCCATATTTACATAGTTGTGTATAATTTTCATCATTAACTTGTGTTTTATATTTGTCAATTACATTAAAATTACATTCTGTTCTTGTCATTTGTTTTTCAGTGGGTGTTAGTTAGCAGTGCAAAAGCTGATCTCACATTGCAAGATAACAATAAAAATACTGCACTACATTTGGCATGCAGTAAGGTACGTCTCTTAGCAGTATTTTGCCTCAAATCCTCTGCCTTGTTTAGTTTTATGTACCATCTTTTTATTTGATTTTTTTAACTCCTTTCTGCAAGTCGAATAGCACTCATTGCATTCCTTAAAAAATGACAATAACTGTATTACTGGGTTCTCTTGATAAGTTCGTTCTCAGCCGTGTTCTGTGTCAGGAACCACTTGAGCAACCACAGGAACCAGATGGCAGTCTGTGCACAAACAGGCTCTCTGACATACTTTTTTTGATATTCAATTGAAAATATTTTTTAATACATGCCATAATTGTGCCATAATTGATGAGAAATGCAGACGTTGCTTTAAAATGGCCAGGGTGTTGGGATTCTAGCAGATGCCGCATTATTTCAGTTTTGGTTTGACTTGTTTTTTTCTATGTCATAGTTTGTTTTACTAGAGCTTTTATTTATTTTTTGCTTCATAGGGTCATGAAACCAGTGCCTTGTTAATACTAGAGCAAATTACTGACCGAAACCTCATCAATTCAACAAATTCAGCTTTGCAGACGTAAGTGGTGAACTTGCACAGCAGCAGTTGTCTTCCCAAAACTCACAATATCATCGCTAAGATGAGAGGCCAACACTGCAACACATTTAACGAAGGCAGGCTGGTAGCTGGGGTCTTGGCAAAGTCTGTGCCCTTATGGTAACAGAACTGTGAAAGCAAGCAAAGTGATGCCATGTCATCATGAAACCCTCAAATTTTAGATGCTCAGTGTACAAAAATGTATTTACCCTTATGGCTCAGCGGACCTGCTTGCTCAGTAAAGTATTAACTGTGGGCTGTAGCACCTGTTTGTTGGACAATGCAGTTCTTTTTATTTATGCACTCTGTAGCATTACAGGAGCAGTTTGTAATAATAACCAGTCAGTAGATCAGTGTTATATATTGTGCTTTGATGGCTGGCTAGGATTGGCTCCCCACTGGACTGATCTAATGCTTGCCTAAAAACACAAAAAATGAAAAGAACATCTGCTTGCCAGTTTAGATGCAGGGAGATGTAAGGTCACCAACACTAAAAAAAAAAAATTCAAACCGCTCTATGAAATGTTATGAATATCGTGAAACCTTTCGGGATGTCAGGCCTAATTTTTTTACAGTTTTATATACAATTTGTACTTGTATGTTTTACTTAAATGTAAACCTAGAAGATTTAGTTTAGGTTTAAGTGCACCTAGAAGAAAAGAAGTGAGTTTGTTTAGAAAAACGGCCGCGTAATCGCATCATAGCTGACATGGTGACCACTGCCAATGGAATGCGCAAAGCTGTTATGTAAAGATTGTAGATTAAGGATTGGCATACAATTAAATACTGGAGTCTAGTGATATTTGTTACTCTTACATTTCTTTGTAGACCTCTCCATGTGGCTGCTAGGAATGGGTTAACGGTTGTAGTCCAGGAACTCTTAGGCAAAGGAGCAAGTGTATTAGCTGTAGATGAAAATGGTAAGTTTCTTTCCTTCAACCTTGTACTTGTGTAAGTATCCAATTCCTATAAATCACTTTATTGTCCAGCTGAAATAAAATAATTTTTCTCATATATCTGTAGAATTGAGTGACTTTGGAATAACCCAGCACTCTGTGTCTTACATGCTGCACTAGGTATAGTGTTTTAGGGCCAGTTCACACCAAAATGCCATATGAGACACATTTTATGTTTTCCCGCATTGTAGGTGAGCACGCTGCCCTTGCAAAAGCATGTGGATGACAGCCAATTATTGGCACCCTTAATTTGCGGCCACCAAATGACGTGGTGCTACAGTACCTTGCAATTTGGTGTGTTTTCAAATGGTACATGCGCTGCTTTTTGTTTGGCAGCCCATTGAAATGAAGTGCTGCCAAAAACAGAATGCATGGGAACACATGCAATCCACAGTGACTTGGTCCTAAAGCTTTTATTTTTCTATATTCCCTTTATTACTGTAATAGGACCATGACTGAGATTCTTGGAGGTGCAAAGAAAGTAGCGCTAAGACCTGGTTCACACCTATTCATTTTTGGTGCATTTGCAGATTTGCACTACAAATTTCTTTCTTTTTTTTTTTTTTTTTTTTCTCCCCTTTTTTTATTTTTGTCCTCTCAGGACCGTGGATTTGGTCTTTTGTAGAAGGCTTGACTCCCTATCCGTATTCTGGGTGTTGATTTAGTTGTCTCTTTGAATTTCTGAACGCCTCTATTGCAAGGACACCTGACGATGTTCAGGCTGTGGCTACATTAATCAAGGGCACACTAGAGCCACACGAATCTTGCATGATCCTCTTCTGTGCAGAACTTTTCGCCTGTCCATTGTTCATATTCCATACTTGCTAAATTGGCAGATGGCCTTTCTCGGTCATCTGCTTCTAGTATGAGCTCTCCTAAATGTATTTCAAGCCCTTTACCAAAGATGAGTGATGTAGGACATGGATCTATAGACATCCAATAAAACAAAGTTGACAGCTTTGTCGGCAGGTCCCTCAGGTCTTTGCATTGGATACCTTGGTGATGTAGCAGCATCTACACCTATTGCCCCTCCAGATTCTCCCTCACCTACGTCACAGGATTAACATGGAGAGTATTTCATTTGTCATTATCTCACTAAATTGGGCCAGGAGGACATAGTACTTGGACATAACACAATTGCTGCCAGATGCTCTGTGGACTCGTCTGGATAATCTGGACCTTCTGTGTCCATAGGCCAGTGTTCCATGCTACTTCTCAGTCACTGGTTTTATTGGAATGGCTATTGAAGCCACGGTCCTGATGAGCAGGCCTTTTGGATTCAGTCATCTCTTAAAGGCCATGTAGTCAACTTCTCGTACAGTCCATCTTCCAATATATAAATCCTACTTTGCTTGGTGCAAATCGAAGAAATTCATCATAGAAAGAACTATGTTGGCAATATTCTGTCTATATTCCAGACTTGACTGGTTTTTTCTTAGTCGATTTAAAGGTGCAGGTGCCAGATCTTGCTCCTAGTATTGCTTTTCTATAAAACTAAAGCATGCTGGCAGTGGAATGTGTTGGCTAGTTCTTGTTTTTCAGGTTTTTTTTTCCCTCTGCCCAAATTATTTCGGTAGGTGACAGTATTAAACCAATTGTCTCTGAATCGTGTGTCACTCCAGCGTCAGTACAAACTACTCAACAAAATGGATTCTGCTAATAGCCAAGTACA